>OZ002741.1:211550918-211719065 GCA_963924295.1 Dioctria rufipes
TACATAACACTACTATAGGTAAAGTGCGGAACTAATAATGCCTTGACAAGTTTCATACGTAACTCAGTAGATAGCAAATTAGCCGATATTCGAAGCTGTCGGACGCCTTAATAAACATTACCAATAATATTTGCAACATGATCACAGCAGCTCAGTTTGGATTTAAGATGAACAACTAAATTTTTAACTTTTTGCTGGTATGGTAAAATGATGTCATTCAATATTATCGCTGGTAATTCACAAGAGTCCACTGTAGCTCTGAATATGAAAATGCAATTAGAGTTTCTCGGATTAAGTTTGAGTCCTACAAATACTGACCACTCATAAATCCTGCTTTGAAATGAGTTGATATCCATACTCTTACACTGATTCTAATGGACCACTCACATACAATTGGACATCATCTGCATACATGTGAATTTTAGATACTCTAAAATGATTAGGTAGATCATTTATGAACAAACTAAATAGAAGAAGACCCACTATCGATCCTTGAGGGACTCCAAATTTGACAGGTAATTTGTTGGATATAATATCGTGCAGAAGAGGAGAATCTAAATTGTGAAGACAGCTTACGAAGCAAAAGCGTGTGATGAATACTGTCAAATGCCTTGGAGAAATCACGTAATGCTAGAATAGAAAAATTATTCTTATCAAGAGAGTCACGTATATCCGAAGTTACCTTCAGTAAAGCCGTTTGACAGTTACGATACGCTCGGAAACCATACTGCACGTCAGTAATGAGCTTTTATCTTCAAAATATGGCATCATCTGTGTAGACATTATTTTCTCTAGGACTTTGGACAAATAGCACAGTAGACTGATAGGTCGAAAATCCTCAGGAAGATCAGGAGATATCTTCTTAGGCATTGCGATTAGTAAAGCATTCTTCCAAGCCTCAGAGAAACATGAAGTAGTTAAACAAGTTTGGAAATGTGAACTACATAGGGCATAATATAAGGTAAAATTATTTTATAAATCTAGGAGATACATTATCAGAGCCAGTAGCGTCCGATTTAATAGATTTAATTGCAAAGTGCACTTCAAGCTCATTTACAGAATGGAAACTAAAGCCTTGGTATACTTCAGAAGTAGATTGATTCAGCTTATCTGGATCAGAGTCAGCTTTCAACTCATGATTCCCACATATCCCGATCTGTCTCAGATTGCGCCATAGATTACCTGAAGGAAGATCAATATCAAGTAAAAAACCAATATATCGTCCTTTTAATGCACGCAACTTAGATGTAACCCTGTTTCTTGCCAGTTTTTAGTCGTTACGACTTTCAATAGTTTTGCGATGCCTATACTGAGGATGGAGATACTCGCGCTCAGCAATCAACAGCAAAATATCTGGTGAAAACCACGGGCACCCAATAGGCTTAATAGCTCGCTCACGTATGTGAGCATATATATCTCTAATGTTTCATATTCCACTTGTTTTCAAAAATTCAAAAAAATCAAATTTTTTGACGGAAATTGTGCTTCTACTGTAGAGGTGCGTTATAGGATGGCTTTGAAAAATTCGACTTTTAAGTGGCTTAAAACTGGCCTCAGGCCTAAATCCATTTATTAATTATTCCTATTTCATATCGGTATGTATTTAACAGGTGTGTGGGGTCTGTTAAATATTTTTCCGATTTTCCTTAAGGCTGAATAAATTTATATGCACTTAGCTCCCCCTTTTTATTTTTCACAGCTTTTATGATATTGATTTGAATCCTTCGGCAAAATATTACGATCTCTTCAGTTCAAATGCTACCGGGTCTAGAATTTTGGAAAAGATGTGTTGCGTTTTTTTTTTTTTAATCAAAAACTTAAAAAACCCGTGTAATTTCCTCCCCTCAATTATAGTTTAGATAAAAAGAGACGAAAGATATTTATTTAGAATATAATCCGAGGGAAACTAATTTGGAAGTTTTTCTCTCTTTTCACTTTTTTATTGCATATTTGTTGAGAATTTGTTTTGTAATCCATGCAAATACTCGGATTTTTTCGCTCTAGATGTATTCGGCAAACAAATTAATTAAAGTGATAAAATGGGTACATTCTGTATAAATTTATGTACATAATTTTGAATAGCACCTACTTTACAAGTTTTATTTATTAGTATTGCCGATTTTATTAGCATGGAAAAATCTTCTGTTTCTTGGAAACACACTGCATTGCACAGACAATTACGAATGGATTTACTTTAAATTTTTTTGGACTAGAAAAGGGTTTTTTAAATTGAAAACAAATCATCTAATTAAAATTACATTTTAATTAAAACTATTTTATGATTTTGTTAAGTAAGGTATATGGTAAGTGCAGTCTTTGATGATAAGGATTCAATTTTAAAATTACTGGCAGACTATTTTCCTTAATTGGTATCCAGCTTAGTCTCTATAGGTGGATTATTCCTCGTCTACAACAGACTGAAATTCATTGAAAATTATTTCAATGAATTTCTAAATTGGATTGAGAATGCAGAGAAATCGAACTATTCGACCCAGCGATTAGATAGGTCTCATCAGTATGGTTATCTCTGATCGCCTACCAAAGAAGTTCGGTGATAGTGTCGAAAAGTTGGATTTCTTTGCATTCTCAGTGCATTTTAGAAATTGAATTTCAGTCTGCTGTAGACGAGAAATAATCCACCTATCTGGTTTATCCAAGTACCGTATGGCGACTCAATTTGGAAATTGCAATGAGAAATTGTTGCTACCACCACACTTGCTTTTGATAAAAAGTATTTATATGGGCAATTGGGTGATTTCGATTTCTCTGTAGTCTCTTTAGCATATACCAGTAGCGGAGCCAGGAATCTTGTGAAGGAGGGGGCGCAACTATGGTTTAAAAATTCTAAATGCTGAAAACTGAACTGAAGTCGCCACAACTCGCAAATGTCAAATTCACAAAATTCATCATTTAAAAGATACGAGTAGAACAGATTAGCAAGTGGCTATCACTCGCAATGAAGAAAGTTGCCCAACGTTCTTTGCCACTTCCAAAAGTCAAAGGAGATTTTAGATTATTCAATTTATTTTGGTTTGTAAATGGTGGAAGTGTAAAACTTCCCAATCATTTATTTTAGTTAGTAAAACTAGGGAAACATATTTTATTCAAATTCACGAATCATCATAAATTGTAATTTTGCAAAATACGAGAATTAAAAATTTACATTATTATCTTATACAATATATAACTTTTTCGGCAGAGATATAGAGATAAAGAAAGGAATTAAGGAGCGTGAGGAGAGTGGCGAACCTGCCGATGTATGTCACCCTTAAACTTTCGCTGATTGCATGCCGGAGGAAAGACAGACGATGGTAGACTGTTACACGTTCGCACAGTTCTGGATAAAAAATCATCACGGAATTTTACTCTACGGTCGAAAGTATTTTGAAAGGTAAAAGGATGTGCGCGGCTTGCAGTGCTAATATTAAATTAAGGAATCAGGGATCAGGCTAGATATATCATCAGAACATTGATCATGCATGTAAAAATATATGAATGAAACGCAACCAACATTGGGCCGGTGCTCGAGTGATTCCGTATGTCAAAACATTGCCACATCGCCAATGAGCTGAAGGACTTATAGAGGAGCGCTAGAATCGATGGTCTGAAATATTTCTTACACCTTTGCAGAAATACAAGATACTCGATGCTCATTTGGCAACAGAGAACTTGTGATCTGTTCAGTTTAACTTACTGTAAATATTAATGTCAAGAATGTATAAAGACAGTGTATTGCCAAAAGGTGCTCCATCAAAATGAACGGGAGTGGAAAAATTGTGATCTTGTGTTAAAGAGATGGAACAGTTTTGGAACTTAGGTGTATTGAATTCGATGCGATTCGGTTTGCTCCAAGCGAGGATATTATCAAGGTGGTTATTCACAGATGTGACATTTCCTCGTAGTACCCAAGGGTGTTAAGGAAGTAAGCGAAACTAAAGGTGCTGTCATCGACAAAGCAATGGATGGGATTGAAAGTAAGGGAAAGCTGATCATTAATGACAACTGAGAAGAAAAATGGAGAGATAACAGACCCGTGAGGCACACCACAATTTATTGGCTAAGATTGAGATATAACTCCATCTAATATAATCCGAATAAACATAGTAGATAAAACACTTTACATCCATAATAGAAGAGGACGAGAGAGAGGCCAAGTGCTTTATATTTGGCTAAAAGAGCTGAATGCCAGACACTATCAAAGGTCTTGAAATATCTAGGGAAACGGTTTTGAACTCACCAAAATTGTGAAAACTACGACTTCAACGTTCTATAAGAAAAGTCCGAAAACGAAAAGCCATATTGGCGATCGTTGTGGGTTTGATTAGTTTCCAGGTACTTCATTAATTCGGAGTTAATGATAGATTCTAAAACCTTTGAATGAATCGAAGTAATTGCAAATAGTTGAGAATTTAAGGGATAGCTACCCTTTCCTTTCTTGGGAATAGGCTGAACTTGGGGTAGTTTCTCCTGTCGAATAAGAAAAGTAGAACTAGTTTTCGCAGAAATTTAGCAAGGAATGAGGTACAGGTTTTATTTAACGGGGGCTTGAAACTATCAGGACCTGCAGCTATGGAGACGTTGATCTCCTTAAGGACCTTGAACATATCTCTCGTACGGATGTGTATTGAATCTTGCACACATCTACAAGGCTGATATGAAGTTGGTAGAAAAGGAGAATTTGAAGTGAATTTAACAGTCAAAATATTAGTTTTATTTAGGGAGTCAATAATCACTTCATTGTAAAGTAGTGAAGGAATAGGGGAACTGCTGAAGTTGCTCGTGATGGTTTTGACCAGGGACCAGAAACTTTTGCTGCCTTTGCGTCTTGCCAAGATTCTAACATTCTGGTCAAAAAGAAATTTTTCTCTTTGGATAGTGTTTCAACTCTGGACATGAATTCAATTGATAGGTGCGTAAAGCAGACTATTTCCCTTTTATTACTTGGTTGTACTTATCGTTAAACCAAGAGCAATTTTGATGTTGTTATGATCTGTTGTATAAATTCTGAATGTATTCATGTTTGCCCAAGCCTTAGAATTGTACTAAATTTAAATTTGCTTTCATCAACATCCCTTGAAGCAAAACAGAGATTAAAATTCTCTAGGATACTCATTGAGACTTTCCCAATCTGCAGATTTATTTTGTTTTTATTTAACGTTTGGGCTAAATATTCAATAAAAACTATGACATTTTACGAAAAGAAAAGAAAAATTATTTAAAGATTAATATCTTGCTTTAAATGTAATAACACTCACCACAACAATGCCGTTGTGTAGTTTCGCTGAATTTCTCCAATTACGAGTTATAATTGTTTCTTTAAATGTTTGTTTTACCACGCCGTGATGGCGATAATATTCTAAGAAGCCGTTTTTACATGGAATGCTTATTAAACACCCTTTAGCAGCTGTTTTCAATTAATACAAACCTTCCATCGCGTTAACATGAATAGGATCTCCGCTTCGCCTTGTTTTCATCTGCCATTTTGTTAATTATGTAGATTTCTACTATTTATGTACTGTAGGTATACTCCTGGCAGATATAATAATATATAATTAAATAATATACTACAAACCTTGTACAAACTTATCTACTGCAGTCTATTCTATACTCCTATCACTACGTGCACAAAACTATTTTTTTTTAAAAGGTGAACTGTGGACAGAAATCTGTTCAATTCAAAAATTTACTGCGCAGATTGTCAGACGATGTTCCAAAATATGCCAGATAAAAAACGTGGCTGATTAAACGTGCGGCGGACGTCTGGACAGACGTGTTCACCAGATATCTGTGTATATCTGCCACCATGACTACACGTATCTGCCCACAAAAATGTGCAGATATCTGACAGTCTGCCAGATCGTTTAGGAGTACCTTTATTCTCAACGTTAATGCGTTCCCTTAGTGACTGAAAGCACTTCATATAAAAGAAAATATCGTCTAATTTCGGTGTGACCTGAATTGGTTATGAACTAATAACTGCTTAACGGCAGTTAGAACAAAGGGTGTAATAGATCAAATTAGAGAGGAGATCCTACAGTTTACAGTTTTAATAAAAAAAAAGTTATGTTAATGGCCTTTTTGCAAAAATGATATAATAACTTTTTTTCCAGCTCTGTTGTGACCTTCGATTTCCATCCTATTGTAATTTTGCACTATAGATCTCTCAAACTTAAAAACCATCGAGCTTTCTAAATACTTTAAATATCGTCCGCCTGAAGAAAAAAAATCGAACCCAATAAGAGCTTAGATAGAAAGTGAGTTGACCTTGACAGCGAATTTCTATGGGCTCCATCTCCATTTCTCTTTAGGGACTGGCAATATTCCGTTGTACAGGGGTGCACCGAAGGGGATGTTGGCGAACGGTACCCCCCTCGCTCCCGAAGGTCAGTTTTTTAACGTAATTCATAAATCATGAATAAATTGTAATCGGTATATGTATTATTAAAAGTTCGATTAAATAAAATGAAACCTTTAAATATACAATACCAGTTCTTACGTACTCAGATGGGCTCAGAACGCGACTATAAAGCCCTATTTTCCAACTACTTTTGGATTTGGAATACCTATGCCCCCCCCCCCAATCCTGGGTGCGTTACTGCCTTTATACTCGCCTCGGGGCTCTAAGCATCTAGTAAGCAGAAATATATTATCCTGCTTTCTAATACACGATAATTAAAACCTTAACATGTTACACATTCCTTTACATAATTTTTACCTTCCCTCTACAAGTAAAAGTTCCAATTTTCTTCCGTTATATAACTATTTGAAGGTTTTTAGAAGACAGCGATTGTCTGTTTGCAGAAATATTTCATGAAACTACACTTTTCAAACAAATTCTGATACACTTCTACATAGACTGTAGATATGAATATTTTGCCCTGAAGATATTCAGTCTTTTATAAAAGTTTCCGGAGCAAACCTTTATCAATTTTTGAAGCTTTATTTAAAGTTTATAGCCAAAGTATTTAAAATTCCTGGCAGACAGTATTCTAATACTTCTCGCATTTTTCCTTTAGGGTAAAAACAGTTCGGTTCAATGTTTTCTATCAAAGATACTTTTCAAAAGTAATTCGCTTACGATATTCCTGTGTAGATATTGACGTGACTATGATTGCATTAAAAATTCTCTTTGTAAAAATTGAATTGCGGAAATATCTTTCGCAGGCCAGTAATGGATTTTACAATATATGTGCATATATATATATATACATATATCCGTAATTAGTATATATAAAACAAAGCAACAATAAAATACAAGTACATACTAATTTCTCAAACATAAATTGCTTTTAGTTCTGTGCACTAAGGCCTGACAACCAAAATTGAAAGTGAAAGTTTAGACATTTTAACATGTGTCAGAGCTAGATCTGGATAAAACTCTCAAATTGACTGTTTTAATTAAGTTTATCTTCCAAATTACACAGATCATTGGATCAGGTCGTTCAATCCCCAAAAGATAAAAGTTTTAATGGAATTCAAATAGACTTGGGGCCCTAAAATTCTCAGAGCAAAGGCACATTTGGTGCGACTAACAAAAACTTTCCTCAACTTTAGTTGCTTGCTATTTTATCGTAACCTTTACCA
Organism: Dioctria rufipes; assembly: GCA_963924295.1. Classification (NCBI taxonomy): domain Eukaryota; kingdom Metazoa; phylum Arthropoda; class Insecta; order Diptera; family Asilidae; genus Dioctria; species Dioctria rufipes. Next base: position 211,558,503 of record OZ002741.1, read on the forward strand.
TTGCCACATACAGTTGGAGAAATGAATTTCGAGGGATGAAAGAAAAAAGTCCCCGACAATAGCATTAATTTTCATGGTAATCACCTATAAACTAATGATGTTCGAGTTAACTTTACTATAATTGTGTGAGATATGTATGAGACTGTTATTGATTTTCTTCTATATTTTTATGGCACCATAGCTTTTATAATTCAAAACAAACAAGCAGCATCTGGCAGTACTTATCCGCTCAAGACTTCAAAATGTAACTAGAATTGATAGATTTATTTTGGAAATTGCAGGTTTGGGGAAACATACCAAAGATTTCATTTCTGACATATGCAACACTGATTATTTTGTCGTCGACAGATAAGTATGTATTAAGCTCCAGCCGCCATCTGAAAAGTTAACAGGAGATTTCGATAGCTACTCATACTAGTGCTGGGCGATGTTTATTGATGTTTTAAAAACATCGATGTTTGGGCTCTCGATGTTCGATATTTTTACATCGATGTCGGCGCACTAAAACATCGACGTACATCGATGTTAGGGAATTACATACGTCTTTCCGCAAAGGAATGAAACCAAGAAAGAAATAAAGGCATATTGTAAAAAGCAAATCAAATTCCTAAAAATTTATCTAGATTTGAAAAAAGAAACACGTATTTCAATAAAATTTTTGTAGTAAAACGGAAAAAGACGTAGTGAAGTGATTGTTCATTTCATTTTCAAAGCATCGTTACAACTGACCATCATTAGTTCTTAGAATGATTTGGGCTGGGGGCAGAAAACATTGTTCGGTGGATCCAATCAGAATTCATTCTTTTAAATGGGAGCAAACAGAGTGCCCTTAACGTAAATACATCAAACTTCTGCCACTGAGAGCGATACAGGCTTGTCTATTATTTTAGTTAAGAAAATGTCAGCCTGCAAGCTCGTTTTCAGGCTCAACAAAGTTCAATTTATGGGCTAATCACATCCGCCTAATAAATGAAAAACAACAGAAGCATCGGAAGGTAGATCGAAACGTAGGTAATCAGAAATACCCTTTTATTTAAGCGCTCCTTTGAAGCCGCTTCACATAAATCCTTTGGAATGGTGGCAGCGTCACCAACTTATATAGCTTGGCTTACCACGTCTTGTAGCAAAAATTTTGTCCATTGCGGCGGCTACTTCTGTGCCAACAGAACGTTTTTTCTCTAAGCTAGGTGAGACTATAACTCAAAAGAAAAAGAGTTTGCAAGGAAAACGTCTTTGCCAGTCACTGTTTCTTCAGTCTATAGATAAGAAGTTTTCGGACCTGTGATTTTTCATTTTTATTTTCATTTATGCGTTATTTTTAGAAAACTTTTCCTTTAGAATTGATAATGAATGAAGTACTTGTTTTATTTTGTTTTATTTTGTTTTTGTTATTTTTATTAAGTTATAAATAAAGACGAGAGCAACAAAAATTCTATGATGTGTGTAAATTACTAACATCGATGTTGTTTGTACATCGACGTGATATGACCGATATTATCACCACATCGATGCTAGTTGGGCTATATCAACATCGATGATGAACATCGATGTTCCGTTTCGATGTCCCAGCACTAACTCATAATGACTCGCGTCCGGAACCTTGTAGCAAAACCGGAATTAAAGAGAACCTGTCGTTGTATCACTTTGGGGACGAGGTGCTATCGACGTCCCATCAAAAATTTACATAAATATTTGTAACAACATCTATCAGAAAAATAAGTAATTCCTGACCTGTATTATATTACATGTTCTTATCTGTCCGAAAATAGCGATATTTTCATCTTCATCTAAAACACTGACAGTTCCGGACCTAGTTGAGATGGATAATTCCAGGGTCTCCAATAGGAGTAAAAGTATTGCGAAATGATTATTTACTCTCAAAAATGTTAAATTTTCTGCAGATGATGACATTTTCAAGCTCTATTGCAGCAGAGCGGTCAAGAAATACTCCCTCCACTACTAGAAATCTTTCAAGCCAGTTATGCTCTAGGATATATTCCCTAAAGCTGGAGAGACGTCAGAGATATATACTCAAAGCAAGACAAAGATCTAGTTTTTTAGCCAAATCTGATTCAGCCTACCCTACTTAAGTTCATGGTGAAATTTACACATTTTAATTAAATCACCTCTTTACGGTAAGCAATTTGCTTATAAAGCCAGTAAGTCTGCTAACACTGATATCAACACATTGGGGCCAATTCTGTCAATAAAATTTTATCATTTTAAATTATGTTATACCTTAAAATAAAATAATTCCCTAAAATGCTATTCTGTACCAGAAATTCTATTTTATTTTATGCATCGTAACATAAAATATTTCCTGTTATGGAGCATAACATAAAAGAACCTAAGCAGCACATTTTAAAGGTATTTTGACACATTTTATGAAAATGACATACGTCAATTAACATTTGTTGTGCGAAAGTAGTATTAATTAAAAACTTTTCCAACGCCATACATAAAAATTACAATTTTGTCAGAAATTGTAGAAATTTGCACTTGGTGCGATATGGTAAAATATAAAAAGTTGACTATATGTTCTAGGTTTTAATTTTATGCAGAAGAAATCATAGGATACGATATCTCGCGATTTCTACGATCCATGCAAGTTGCCCATCCTTAGACTTCAAAAGTTTTTCTAACTGGATAATTAATAAATTTCTTATATTGTGATTTGTAAACTAAGTTTGCAAACTAATGAGTAATTCTAATTTATACCCAAAATATTTCGTTGTGAAAGACATCCATTCCGTTCACTTTGAGTTAGGAATATCAAAGTGAACAGAATGGATGTCTTTCTGCTGCTTTGCATTTCTACGGACATGTTTCGTATCAAACTGCAGTCAGAAGTTTTCATATTTTAGCACTTTTACACTCAAGTATCTCAAGAGCTAATAAGAAAGCAACTGCTTTCATAAATGATTATTTAGTGGGTGATTTGATAGAGTATCACGCAAATGTAAATTGTAAAGTAATAGAAAACATAGCGAAATGGACTAAATATTTTATGTTACGTGTTTATAAAAGAATTCATAAAATAATTTTATGGATTTACGACAGAATACGAATTTTTAAAATATTTTATTTTCATTTTATGAAGAACGGATTTTATCGCCACAAAATAACATAAAATAATATTTTATGAAAAATTACAGAATAGGGCCCATTAGCTCCTGACGTAAAAGAGATGCCTTTATAAGCAGTTGTATACATAAAAGGAGCCTTCATTTATACGTCCATCGATGAACTGAAACTAGCTGTGAGAAAGTCATTGAAACCTCCACAGTTAACTAGATAGATTCCATGTTTAGAACCAGAAAATAGTTCCTACACTAGGTAATTGATTTTTGGCTATCAGAACCAGTTTAACACAAGCTCGCTTTAGTGACACGTTTAATAAATAAACGGTCAACAATACATGCGTTTCATGACTTAGTCGGTGTTAGTATTAGTATGTTAAACTAAACATAAACTAAACACTGGATAAAATGACATGTAACATAGTACAAGAAAATTTAAAAAAGTTAAATAGAACAACAAAATTAAATATTATATAGACGTTTTTGTAAAGCCTTCGCAAATTTTCACTATCACGAAAATAGAATTTGTTAAATAGCAATGGAGAATCAACATTCACGTTTAGGAGCTAGTGCACAAAAATTGCATCGGCAACCATGCAACGCTTTTCAAGCCAGTGCTTATTTGAAAGCTCAAGCGATCCTCATAGGGTGGAAGAATCAATGAATTATTCCAAGGTAGGTGCCTGAGAGGAAAACGCAATAAGTTATATTCAACAGACTACATACGGTCGATGTCTGTAACGTAAACATAAAATGGAGACAAGACCTGGCTATCGTATTCCAGAAGAGGTCTCACAAAGCGAGGGTACAAACGCAGTGCGATGGCAGAATTCGAGAACTCTCAAGAGCAACGGTCCCAAATGACTCCCTTGAGGTACGCCGAACGAAGCTTTCAAGACTCTAGAGATGAAATTGTGGAAATAGATTTGGTGTGTTCAGTTATTAAAATGTACCTCCATCCATTTTACGAATGTTAGGGGAAACCCATACTTTTCCATCTTAAACAATATCACGGAGTGAGATAAATTGTCGAAGGCTTTACTAAAGTCGGTATAAATACAATCTATCTGGTAGCCTTTTGCAAGTCCGCCAATGGTATCCGAGACAAATTCCAATAAGTTGGTGATTGTAGACCTGCTCAAAATAAACCCAGGTTGCAGGAAATTAATAGTTGAAAGTAAATGATATATTCGAATAATTTTGGCATGCTAAACGATTCTGCAGTAGGCCTTAGTTAGAAATATAATATTTAGTACCTTTTACGTGGATAGGTACAATGAAAAAATTCTCCCACAGCTCGGAATAAAAAAACACTATCGAGCGATTTTTGCAAAATAATTCCATCGGGACACGTTGTGAAGTCATTTCCAGGACCATTAATATGATCAATTTTATCCTCTTGTGTAGTTATAGGGATAGTGAATGAAAACTTATGGGAGTCGTTCATATTGCAACAGACGTTGCCCTTAAAAGTGAAAATCCTTAGAATATAGTCCTTTCATTTTAAATCGCGTAGTAATATTTTCTTAATTTCACAGGAATAAAGACATCTTTGGTAATCAAAGCTCTTGGTATGCTCGTAAAATCTGCGAAACATACTTCCTGGAATTGCAACTATAAAGTATCAATATTATCCGCATACTCTCCGTGCGTAAAGGTCTTAGGACTTTCTGTGAACTTGTCTGTATCAGAATTTCCTAAGAGTCCTACAAGCTGTCCAATTGTAGTTCGAATTGTGCCGCCCCTAAATCTATCAAGGTAAATATCGAAAGGACATTTAAAGCATTCGGGTAGTTATTAGAAATGCGTCCCAAAATATCATCCAGATTTTCTACTAAATCGCGACAATAAATGTTATATACACTATTCTGATATTCTGAAACTTTACAGATGTTGAAGATTCAGTTGAACAGACACTCAATGGAGTAGTTAGCAATTCTAGCTTTGGCTCATCGCGAGTTCGAGCACATTTAATGTATTGGAATCTACCTCAACAACTTTGTTAGCATTCAATATATCCTACATTCTCCATTGTGTGAAGAAAGCAAAATAAAATGCTCCTAAAGGAAAAAAGGATAAAAAATGAAACTAACTCAAAATATAATATAAAAAAAATTTAAAAAATTTAAATAAAGATGTTAAATAATGATGCCAAGCACGGTCACACATACGCAGGGAGATCTAAGAAGCTATTCTTCATGCTCGTATAACCTCATGCTACAGATAAATATTTTGGATATAAATAACTAAAAGAAAGAACAAATGGCTTAGTATCAAATAGGCAGTTTTGATCCTGGTATATCGAAATTCCGTGAGATATCAATAAATGCCTCCGGCAATATCTTTTCGTATATAACATTTTTAACTTTTATTTAAGCAAATTAAAACTAACTAAGATTTGAAAACTACACATTGATAACACTTCATATATGGGTTGCTTCATTCACGCCATAGAAATTAATTTTACAGAAATGGGAAAATCTAAGCACTGCTCCCAATTAATATTATTAAAAGTAGAACTGTCACAAAGAATTGTCAGAAGAAATGTCACAAATAATTGTCAGAAAAAATGGCACAAATAATTGTCAGAAAAAATGGCACAAATAATTGTCAGAAAAAATGTCAACTGAACCTTTAATATACCAGATGTTATTTTGTAATAAATTTAAGGTACTCGAAGGTAGTTGATATCAATACACATTATATTATGAACATAGGCGTAGGGTCAGAATCGGATAAGTAGTTCAGTCGTAAGTGCAAGTGAATAAGAAATTGTGACATGTAAAAGAGATTTATCATGTATGTAATTTAGACCTTAGTGTAAAAGTATTGGGTTTAGGTCAAGGGCGGATACAGCGGGCGGGGCGATCGCCCTCCCTAGCTCTAATAAATCAAAATTTATATTCTAATCCAATGAAATAGAAAATACAAAAAAAAAACTAGTTCTAAACCCGAATTAAAAAAATAGAAAAAAAATTTCTCCCTTCACTTAATACATACACTTAATACATCACAACAGTTCTCTAGATTTTCCCTTCATTTCGCATTTAATTAAATTTTTAAATTATATTACATTTGTATATAAATTATAAAATTTTCAAGGCATACAAAGAAAGAAAAATCTGGGCAGCTCAAATTTAAACACTACAGTGAATAACAATTTCCCGAAATTGAAATTTGGAACACCTATTGTCTATCAAAATACTTAATTGAATTACTTTGCTTTGTTTGGGTACCATGACAATTTTAAAATTTATATGCAAATGTAATTTAATTGCATGGAAAACTTTAGATAGTTATTTGTTATATTTATTATTTTTTTCCTTTGTAGTCATAAATTATTCTCAAAAAATTTTAAATTATATCACTAACGAATTTTCAGTACAAGCAAAATTGTTGCACTATTTTCTGATCGAAAGCTCACAAAATCCAGGTATTTTGATGAAAAAGTAAGTATGTTGGGAAAATGATCATAGCAAGGGTAATTAATTTCAAATTCAGTTGTCCAGCAAATATTTAATTCAAGGCAAATAGGATTATATGTATAATAAACCTACCTAATTAGCATTCCTCAAAATTTTCTATAACCATTTAAGTTGCAAGAAATTGCAGTCCAGCCCAGGAAATTATGGTGTTAGAACGACATGCAAGCGACCATTATATGAAAAACACCAACAGTAAGACAAGCAAGAAGTGTATAACGTCTATTTTATGTGGGATTAAAGTTTACTATGCTTACGAGATCAAAAACTTATATCATATAGATAAAAGAACTCTTGCGATATCTGAATGCTAATGAAATTTTCATGCTAAAACGAGATGAGAAAGCTATACAGAGCGGTCCACAACTGATGGTAAGTGCGGCTATAAGGGGCGATGTGGGCGATCGCCCCCCTAAAGCAAATGTCTGGATCCGCCCTTGGTTTAGGTACACAGAGTATGAATCAAGTGTATAGATTCCGCTAGGTGGCCAGCGATAAGGTGGCAGGTGTATGCACGGCTTTAGGCGAAGTGCTTTCGTGTTAGACCACATGGTCTAGCGAATTCGAAACTCGAAAGTGCAACTATCACGCAAGAAGAGTTCCAGTGGACATTTTTGAAAAAGATCTTAAAGTGTGACTACAGGACGGCGTTATAATAAAAAGAAAAGATACGGAAGAAGCTAATAAAGCGTAAAAAAGGGAAGATCTGAAAACTAAGTTAATTGTTATATTGGGTAAATCACAAAGAATGTTGAAATTAAAAGCAGCACGAACAGATAACCGTGAATGAAAAAATTAAAAAATCAAACAAAGAATCTAGGAATTAAGAAAGTAAGGAATCGTCGATTTATTCATATTTAACTTATAGTAAGTTCATTCTGTTTTGGCTGAAGGAGCCAGTTGTCCGGTGACAATAAAATAATATAAAAAAACGGGAAACATTTAAAGATAAAGGAAAGGGATCAAGGAAGAACGGAATCCAGAAGTCTCGAAAGATTCCGCGTGCTGATAGCACTAAAGATATTGAAGGCGCAATAGCAGAACAACCGAGAAAAGGAGATCAGGTCGACCTGTTTCTATACTTGCAAGTCGTCGAGCATTATTGGCCAAATCGCCGGTATCATAGTAGCGGAATTTAGATTAAGCCAGCGCGCCGATTATTAGATTTGTGAATTTAAGATAATATTAAAGTGTTTTTTGAAAATATTTGGATTGTGGCGAATTTTAAATCAAGCATTGTTCCTCCGAACGAAGTAAGAAGAATCATTTGTTATAATATGGCTAAAACTGCTATTTCGAGGTTGGAAATTTGACGTGGAAAACGGATTGTCCAAAAATGAAGTAAACATATTGCAATTTTTGACAAAACATTACTAACCGAATCTTTATACCTCATGATAATGGGGGTAGTTGTTAATGATACTTGTGCAATGATACTTTAACCCTTAAGTAGACGCATGGGGTCAGAGCAATTTTAACAGCGAAAAAAATATAGAACGCATTCTCTCTCGACCTTGCGTAGCTTTTTATCTTAAAACGCTAACTTGAAAATCGTCATACTCGAGCCACTGCAACATATGCATGATTTTATACTATATTGAAGTGTGACCCCATGCGCTCACTTACGTAATTTTTTCGTGAAGTAAGTTTTGTTTGGTATATCTTTTGACATTTCGATATTTGATAATAATTTCGGATAAGTTCTACCGAAAATAAATAAAACGTATGTTGAGATTGTAGGTAGTTTTGAGTGAATAGTGTAGTTTTTCTACTCTTCTTCGAAAAGTGGCTCTTACTTTTATTTTTTTTACTTTTCCATAAAGACGGGCAGGAAGATCCTCAGTATATAATATAAAATAATTACTATTTCGTTTTTGTGTTAACTTAAGGAAAATTAATTTCCTATTTAGTTTTTGTTAAAACTATAAGATTTAGTTATTGAACTGCATTATTTTTGTTTTGGAATATCTTTTGGTTTACTTAAATTCTAGAAAGAAATTGGGGTCACTGCTGACCCCATGCAACCACTTGTGTGATTTTGCTAGTGCGCCTACTTAAGGGTTAATAAATTATAGCAGATCTCAAATTCTGTAGTAGTAAATCATCAATTCTTTCAACACCAATACGGAAATATCAAAGGAATTTTTCAGGATGTGATCATAGTTCATCAAACATTAACTGAAATTTTCTTTTAAGCAGCTTTTCGCTCCAAATTGTAAAAACCCAATAGCATTTCTTTCGTTGATATTGTCCACGTCCTTATGAAAAATACACATATCATAGTTGTCTCCTCGAAATTTATATTGATGAATGTCGACATAATAGATGAAAATCTTCGCTGATTACAAAATACACTGAGTTTGTCTACTGAAAGTATACTATGAAAAAACGCCGGAAATTTAAAAAATACTGGGGCTGCAGACACAGTGTATGAAAATTTGTTGCCATGTATAAATGTTCGAATAAATCCCACGGTCTACTTTCAGTAGCCAAACTCTAACAGCTAAACTAGCTGGTAATAAGTAGCCTTACAGGTTGATGAATTGATCTTCGGTTTGTTTGCTATCCCATGGGCTAGGAACCCCATTGATCTTCGGGCCCTGGAAAAGTGCCCAGTAGGCCTATGTGTAAAGATGGCACTGGATGTAACAGTAGAACATTTAAATCTTGCGACCGTTCTGTGTAACCAAAATCGGAATGTAACATTTGGAATGAAAAAAAAAACTAATTTCGAACGTTCTAATGGAATCTTGATTTAAATATAAAAATTTGAGATGTACTACGCGAGACTGATGCATCGGCTACTACGTAATTTTCGTCGATTTCCTTCCGTGTCATACTCAACAATTCCCCCTATGGGTTACAATAAAAACTACTGATTTTTCTGTGAAACTAACGAAGCTTGTAGTATCACTAGAATTAGTTGCAATTGAACAACAGTTTACTAAGTTTGTACGTTCTATAGTAATTTTGCGGGCATATAAATATGTAAATCCAACCATAATCATAGAAGCCTGTTTAATTATGATGAATGGTTTCATCTTTAGGCTATAAAGATAGTTCACTTTTAGGCACCCCAAATTCTCATTAAATGATAAATTCAAATCGTTAAAACGTATCCTGATTACGTACTTTTAACAGATACGAAAATATACTAAGATGGCATCGTTAAAATTTATTGACTAGATTTGCGGAAAAAAAAACGGAATAAAAATAAGATGCCGCAGTCAGCAAATCGATATGGGGAGTTATTAGAGACGGAGTAATAAATTCTGAACCTTCCGGGAATTATACTTACATACATACCGAAACCCTATCCCCTTCATCGTGGTCAACGGCTTAATAGGCTATTTCTCTGAAATTACAGCCCTGTTACCAGTAAAGCAGTCAAGACTTATGATCATAGCTTCACTGACTGCTTCTGGGCGAACGACCCAAATGGAAAAGTTAATTCTCTATCCACCCGACATATAGCCTTAATTGATGCCTTTTTGCTTTGATTTCAGTTACAGAAGGAGTCAAATAGAAGAAATATTCCGTAAATGGTCCATTGAATAAATTTTATTTCACTAGATATGGTTAAGTGCTCGTGCCAAATTCCAGGAAATATGTAAGTAAACTTGTTGAAGGATATCTTAAGAGAATAAAATTGAAATAATGAATTTGGAAATGCCTTAGACTGGCATGCATGTACATATGTATGTAGAAATGTAGTTACGATATCTTTACTGGGCATACATAGAGCCCCACTAAGTGAGCTTTATTTACATTATTTAATGTATAACTTGTATGGAGTCTTTGGCTTGCAATGAACCTAATAATAATTAATTGCTACCTGCATACCTTTCCGTTTTACGAATGGAATCACATATTTTCCAATAATTTCATATGAATGTATTTTCAAACTTTTATCTCCTAGCTCCTTTCATTCCTTCAGGGACATTGAGCGGAAACAGCTGCTCTCCAACTTGTTTTGTTCTAAGAGACACCTTGCGCTGCACTGCAGGGCATCATCTTGTATGGTTTTTCTCCACGTAATTCTTGGTCATCCAATGCGGCGCCGGCTTCCATGAGTATTAGAATCGATGAATTCCTTGGCCTGTTGTTTCTTTCACGTAAAGTGTAGCCAATCCAGTTCCATTTTCTTATATCTACATTGAACATATCCTGCACCGAAAATCTCTATAGTTTTTTATTTGAAAACATTTACAAAAGTCAGCAAGCAGTGGGTTATGGATTGGGTAACCTATCTTGTTTGATAACCATATACATACTAATGCCGATCCATTGAGCACTTTTCTAGCAGAAGCCTTACACTTTTCTTGCTGTGGTACCCTGAAATCCTTTCATTGACGTGCACTGCTATCAAAAGTGTGTGTAAAAATTACCCTGGTGTTATACTCGAATAAACGTACACATCTGTTATGACAAATGTTATTGATGGTCATACATCTATATTCTACAAATTCTCCATCAAATTCATCCGCAATTACGCCAAAATCTTGAAAATTATGGTTTTCATCATTTTTACGTTATTTGCGATGTTGTTTTTCCTTGAAAATGTCAACTTAACAAATTACACGGATATAAGCACCCACCACAACCTCATCGCTTTAAAGGTTGCTTCATTGAACTCTATTTCCATTAAGTAACATGCACTTTTCATAAAATATCAATGGAAATCGGTATAAAGCTCTGTTTGGAGTTGAACTGTCGTAAATTTGTCTTGTTTAGGATATCTCTGAATTTTTATATTTGTGTTAGCAAAAAAAAAGGCGTCTATCGATTTTTGAGATCTAGTCTCGATTGTGAGGGAGGAGAGCCGGTATAAAGGACAGCTCAATTCCTTCAATATTTCAAATATAAAATTTTATTAATGATTTCAATTCAATTAGCTTAACCTAATATTACAAAATCCAATACATATAACAATTCAATAAAAAACTTAAAAAAAAATAAAATAAAAATAATAAAAAAATATTAAGAATTCAAATTCAAATTCTGTAATGTTGCGCCTTCCTGCTTCCTTTAGTTCTGAAAAAAGAAGAAGAAGAACAGAATTAAGCATCTGTCAACAAAATTAATTTCAACTGATACTAAGAACACTGTTACTGCGTAAAAACAGAAGGGTAAAACAAAATTCCCTTTGCCAGTGTATGACAGCACAAGGGTAGCAAAATACTTGGTGCTAGTGTGTGACAGCACAAGGGTAGCAAACTACTCGGAACTAGTACGTGACTGCACAAGGGTAGCAAAATGCTCGGTCCTAGAGCGTGACAGCACAAGGGTAGCAAATGCTCGTTACTAGTGTGTAACAGCACAATGGTAGCAAATTACTCGGTACTAATGCGTGACAGCACAAGGGTAGCAAAATGCTCGGTGCTAGTGCGTGACAGCACAAGGGTAGTAAAATGCGCGGTGCTAGTGCGTGACAGCACAAGGGTAGCAAAAATGCTTGTGTATAAAGAATGGGAAACTAAGATTATCTCTGACCAGAATTATCTTCTGTAAAAAAGGTAGGAAACACGATTCTTTAAACTCATATCAGCTCTGATATAAATCAACTCTGCCAAAAGAACTGTGCCATCTACTGAATTTCGTCTGCTGTAACCAGTTATGTCTGTTTCCCCTCTTGGTGTTACCCTGGCGACCGACGTCTGCTTGATTTTTATTTGAGGCGAAAACAGCTGGCTGATGTTATTTCACTTGCTGACATTACCGATTGTAAATATACATGGGCAATGCTAAGTTTTGTTACATTTTGTTTTATTATCTTGTTAATGAATTTTTTAATTGTTTTTAAATAATTGAGCTATGTTTAATTATAGCTCCACAGATTGTGCTATTGTGCATATAACGTGGACGTACATTGTTCAAGGAAAATTATTAGCTACAAAGAGCTGCTAGTAGAAATGCGATGTTGGTTTAGATAAGTATTCTGTATCTCTGTACTTTGACCGTGATACTTTGTGTCTTCCGTTTTTTTATATTTTAGGTGGGTTCAGCATGACTCTGGAAGTACGTCGAGAGAATATTTTTGACATACCTATATGAGGAATGCACACGCTTTGTTTATATGAGATCCTTATTCTCTATATCGTCCACTTCATGAATTACGCACGCAGCACAGGTAAAATAAATTGTAACAACTTTCTCTTTGTTTCTTGATTACGGTCCGGGAAGGGCTGTTCGTGTGATTCAGTTTTCTTTGGCTTGCTTTATTATGCTTCATATTAGTGAGGTATTGCTGTTGATGGACCTGAAACGAAAAATGATCAGGATAATCAAGATCTGTAAGATTTTCTTAAAGTTCTCATTGTATACAGCCGGATTTATTTGGGAAACCACTCACAAGGAAGTAGTCCATTATAGATTTACATACAATAAAGGAAACATCGTTTCATACTCAGGTGCTTGCATGAAGCTATCGGACAATCTTACTATGTACCTTAAATCTCGGGCTTTCGAGTATCCGGGTCTTATCCGGGTACCCGGGTTTTACTGATAAGAGGCGAGTTATTCGGATACCTGATTCATTGAAATCAGGTTGTTAAGAATCGATTCTTTAGAATCGGGTAGTGAGGAATCGATTGCTTGGAATCGGGTGTAGAAAAGTTAATTTGGTTAATTAATATGGAAAATCAAGCAAAGCGCGATTCGGGTAGCAGAAAAAATTTAGAACCGATTGTACCGGGATACACGGATATTCAAAACATTATAAATACAATCCTGCTCTGAACCTTTCGTAAACCAGTTTGCTGCGTTCTAGTCATGCGAACGAGTATGTGTTTAATTCTATTCAGTTATTACCATCAGTTAGGCCTCATTTTAAGCTTAACGATGATGCCTTCCACACAAACGGGCGGAGAATTGATACTTACGCCATGACCTTTACACGAATGGTTGAAGCATATTTGCTATTGAGCGTAAATCTATTATAATTAGAATAAACAATATCCAGTTGGAGATATTGTTTATTCTAGCTGCGAACGAATTACGCTGATTATTTGTGTTCTGGATGATGTACGCATCTTTATCCATAATGGTTGAATATTTTTGTTGTTTTCTTCCGCACGCTACTCTTAAAAACCTTAAATTACAATCATAGTGCATATTAAGTTTGTCATTCCGTTTGTAACGCTGACAAATAATGACGGCATGGCAAGCTGGACGAAAAATTTGTTCGGTCGTACTAAACCTCACTTTTGTGTTTACATTGAAAATTATATTATTTTATTTTATTATTTATTATATTATTATAATATGGATAGGGATTTCGAAGGAAATTAAAATACGTTTTTTGTATGAGCTCTCATCAGACAAGTTTTACGATAATTAAATGTTACTTCTATTTAACCGAAAAATAGTTTTCGGTTTTTGATGTGAAAGCAAAAGCGAATTTTCGGTGTAGAACTTATCGGTTCTCGGTTTTCGATTTCGATGTGAAAGTGCCTTTACTCTGGCGAAAAAAAAACACGAAAACAACAAGGCACTAACATACTCGAAAACCGCAATCGCGACTGTAAAATTGACTCAACGGAAGGTGAATTTGATCAATTCGAGCGCGCACAACCTGTTGGTAGTGCTTAAAAAGTGCGACATTCACCAGGTAAGCAAATATTGCGAAAAATTAGAAAATCAATTCCCATAATGAGTGGGAAAGAGAAAGATGTGGGAACGAGGAAATTTGAGAGAACTTTACGTCCCACATCGAAGAAATGTCATGATATGGCAGAGCGCCGCCTTATTGGGAAGGTTGAGAAATATTAAAATTGTTCAGTCCACCAACTGAACATTCTTCCCTCGTTGTATTACCCATTTCCAAATCAGAGTTGATCTGATCTAGTCCTAAGCCTTGGAGTCTGTTCTGAGCAAATCCTAATCCAAACCAGAAGTTAATTCTGCAATCCAATAGAAGTTCCTACATACATAAATTCAGGTTGACTCAATCCTACAAACTGAAGCTAATTCTGGTCGTCCTAAATATTTGAGGTTGACTCAATCTCAAAACAAAAGTTAATTCTGGGTAAACAAATATTTGAGGTAAACTCAATCCTTATACAGGAATTGATTCTGGGATATTACAATTGAGGTTAGCTCATATTATTATATTGGAATTGATCCCAAACAGAATACATTACTCGAGGTTGACTCAAAGTACGTCGGGTAGGAGTTAATCCTTAGGATTGCAAAAGTGAAGTTAACTCAAGCACAGGAGTTAATCCGAAGGTCTAGAAAACTTTATACAAAGGTTAGTCCAGATCTATTTCCAGAGGTTAACTCTGCAACAAATAAATTCAGAAGTTGATTCTGATCAAATTGGAAGGAACTCCCATCCCACACGTAGCAGCACTCAATTCGCTGCACTCATAAAAGCGCACAATACTAAACGTCACAAGTGCCATTATTGCTGTCCCATACGTAGCAACGTTCCGATTTGCTGCAGCTTAAAGGTACTCTCACGATAAACGTCATCAGTGCTGCCTTTATACCCTCACGTACCAGCACGCCAAAAACTGCACACTAGAAGCGGAATAGTTGGTTACGTTTTCTCACCATCACACTTAGCAGCAATACAAGTTGCTGTATTCGCGAAACAATTCACTCCATATTACAACTCGATTGCCCTCACATAGCAGTTCGAGTTAAATGTACTAATATTTGAGAACAGAGTAAAACTTCTCTCATAGAACATTAATCTCGTGCCAACATATTAACGTAGACTCTTCTTCTTCATTACAGGAGTAAGGAAAGGGACACGGACCACAGATACACCGCCATTTTGTTTGAATTATTGTTTTATTTGAAGTTTTTATTAGGTGTTCACTTTTACTGAACTTATAAAATTTATATTTGTATTAAGTCTGAATTAAAAATGAATTGTGATATAGCTGTAAGAAAAATTGAAATAGCACTGATTAATAATTAAAATTTTATATTTTGAAATAAAAAAACTGAGTTATATTTTCAAAACCGGCACCCCGTCACACATTATAGAGAATTTTCAAAAATGTTTAAATAAGTAAAAGAGGAGAATTCGTGGATAATGTAAAATAAATAAATTAAGATAATTTGGCATATGTGGACATAATTTGACAAGTCAGTCGATCACAAAAAATATGCTAAATGTGCAATTTTCTTATGGAACTTATGGCAAAACTGCCGCTTAGAGCCTATAAAAAGTGTTCCCTAAAGAAATTCTCATCATATCGACAGCGATGCATGTAACTTCGTGTATGATCAAAGTGTAGCAAAGTTTTTTTTTTCAAGTGGTAATAGAGATTAGCATATGTAGCAAGGTACAATATTTTACATGCTAAAGAATGGTGTCGGAAGGCAATCTTTGTGGTGAACAAATTGGTTTGATTAATGGATACAGATAAGTAAATATTTGTAGTTTATTTGTGAAATTTATTAAATTTTGATGACAGAATATTTTAGATTTAGGTTTCTCTACATAACAAGTACATACATGCTAGCTAGGAATGTTACTGCTATATGTAGAGAAACGCATTATGTACATAAGTTATCATTAAGTGATTAACATAAGCAGTGAAGTACAAACAAAAAAACCCAAACAGAGAATTTTTGATTTAAACCCTGAGAACATCAAAGTTAAATATATGCTACGACTTGGCATATTAACGATACATGCGATCAGACCGTAGTTAAGTTAGCATAAGAATAACGTGAATGTAAAAAAAAAAAACCAACACAAATTTATAGAACAAAGCAGAACATATCATTAGGGTACTGGTATATGTATATGCTCACTTGAATGTTGTTATGGAATGACAGTTGGTATTCTAGCAAACAAAAATAGCTGTCAAATATTTCTTAACATATGAGCTCCTCACCGAGGCAATAATCGAAGAGCCTATAGTCGCAGAAATTTTATTTTTCGAAATACACGTAATTTTAAATAGAAATGCTTTAAAGTAACAGAATATTTGTATAATAAGTATTTATTGCATAAATTATGTACAAGTTTGTGAAATATGAAATAATTATAAAATATGAGCCGTGCACAAAAGATAATTTTGAGGAATATGAGGGACGACTTGGATCCATATGCTATTTCTGAGGTTGTATTTATAAAGAATTTCAGAATGCCAAAATTGTTTGCCTTTAAAGTGCCGTACGATAATCTATATTACTCGACAATGGTATCGTTACTTTAAAGTTTTGGCAATAATTAATTTTTTTGCTTGACGGCTGTGGAATTCTTTACCTGCGATTTAGGTGATAAAATATTAATTCAATTATCATTACGTGCTGTGAATTTATCGTAAATAATCAATAATTGTAATTTGATTAAAGACGCACACAATTAACCTCGATAATCATATAAGGAATTAGAGCGCAGGAAAATTATTGTGATCACATGTTTGAGCGCAAGTGTAGGAAAATGTTCGTTCTACTAAAATCTCTTACTTACTAAATTTAAGAGATTAAGAAATCTCTTAAAACTCTCTTATGTAGAATCGGGGGGTTAGTTCGAAAATGGGACTAATCGGGTTAACTCCTTCGTATGGATTCCCATACATAAATTTCGACTTTCATTATATATATATTTGGACACTACTTTAGGACACGTTTACGTAGAGAACTGAAATTTTGAACACGGCTTTTTCATTATAAGTTTTAAAAATGAATTATATCGGGATATCCGTTCTTAGTGTTACCATACAAAAATTGGGACTTTTTTACGTATACTGTGAAAACGATCAGTCCTAGACGTTTCTATTGTCCTGAAAAGTACTTCAGAATATCCTATGAAACTCGTTATAATCATTTTCACTTTCAGACAAACCATTCTAGAAATAGATTCGAAAAACAACTTCAACAATTATACTTGCAGAGGGCCGAGCATACAAAATTAAATACGGGCATTCATCTAAGATATCATAAGAATTGTCTTAGATCAGTTCTAGCTTTTTTCCTTCATATTAAAGAGGTCAAAAGAAAGAGAACCGATAGCAAACGTTTAAATATAGTTCATAATACTAATTTTCAAAGATGGTATAAAAAAATTCGAAAAACTGAACGAGTTGTCGTAAGGCGGTATTGATGTGAATAATTACGAATGAACAGGAGCAAGAACTTATTATTAATTTTGAGAAGCTGCCTACTACTAAAATGCAAGTAAGAACCAAAACATAATCTGTTGTTGTCTGATTCAAATATATAGTAGTCCCATATTACTTAACGCAATACTTATGCCGCGACAAATCGCCAAAAACAAGTTTAAGAAAATCTTTAATTATATCGCGGCAAGATAATTCATATTTCACTCTGGAATTTCGTGTGGTCTGAATTTCGCTATTTTTGCGACACTTTCGAAATTAACAGGTAATACTAAATAAACTAGCTATTAAAAACTAAAAGAAAAAATAGTTTCTGTAATTAGTTTTAGAAATTATGGGTTTTGAGGAAGAGTTGATTGAAAACATTAAGGTAAAAGTTATTGTCGCGTCGCATTCCTTTGCTTTACATACGACGATGTCGCGTCGCTCTTATTGCATTTTGGCTATAAGAGACTTTGTATCCAAACACTATCAACCAAAGTCCGGACACAACTTTGATGTCAAGATCACAGTTTCAAGCGGCAGACACAATGACACTGACTTTAGTAATTACAATATATTTATTAAGATATATGAAGGTAACTGCGTGGTATTGTAGAAACTGATTAAAATGCATTACTGGTGCAAGTACGAACGCTTTTGTGCAAATAACTGACATGTACGTTCGAACACATACTATATTTCTATATTTTAAACAATTCTTATCTCATGCAACAAGTATCTGACTTCTCAGGAAATTCAATTATTTCCTGGAAGTAAAAACATATCGAGAATAGTGTTCCAATGAATACTTCCTCTGGAAATATCTCCGCGGACTGAAGTGAAATCAACATATGCCATCTCAGGAGATATATTTACCGGAAATACCTTCCCAGAAGGCTTCTCTGTCGGCCGTATTATTAATCCTTCCGGAAGTGGTGCGGGGTCTATGGGTCCGCACCAATATTATTTCTATCTAATTTTTGTTGTAAACAAATCTAGCTGTGTGAGCTGCTGTGTATTCCCAAGAATGCAGTTGGCGATATTGTAGTTTGCAGTTCCACACACAACACGTGCACAGTAAAAAATAAATAAAAGCTTTTATTAAAAATTATTTAGCAGTATTTTTAGCATGAATATTTGAGTTTTTCTTTTTTGTGTAAAAAGTTAAGATGTCGTTCTTTAGTAATAAAAAGTTATAAAATGAAACCTTTCTTTTTTTATCCTTTGAAAACTCTTATATGTATATATTTGCGGTCCCGTATATCGCATATCACCGTTCGTGTCTTGCCAGGGGGTGCCACTTCCGGAAAGTTAATGGAATGTTTTTTTCTTTGAACATCACTTCACTGAGAATGGTTTTTCGAGGATTTTCTTATATAGGATTGCTTTTACATATAATTCATACTCGTGAAATGTCTTGCAATCTCATCTTTAGGAATGCCTTCAGGAAAAAGTAAAACATTTTTAGTGCACACTGGAAAATTAATTGTAAATATGAACGAAAAAAAAGGTATAAACATAATTCGAGAAAAAATTGGAACCATTGACGAGAATCTAAGAATTTTTAATACAAAACAGTTTAGAAAATACCAAATAATGCAGTTATTTCACTGATTGTACATGGCCAGTCAGTAGATACAATTAAATTCTAAAATTTAACATTAATTCCAAAAGTTTTTAAATTTTGATGGAAAGTTAGGTGAGGTAAAATAACTCTAAATTTAATTTTACAACCATCACCGAGGTCCAGAACATACGGAAACTTGCAGAAAAACAAAAGTTCGTGTAACTTCCATAGAAAATTCCAAAAGTTCTGCAAACTTAAAGCAATATTTACTCTAATATTTTTCACAATGTGTTAAATTTACAACTCACTTAGTCCCGTATAATTTTTTATTTCAAAGTAATGTTTCTATTGGTTATAAATATAAAAAAAAAAAAACTACAGAAGTACTGCAAATTGGTTGAGTAACTATTGTAACTTACTTACTTAAATGCCTATTCCAATTTGCAACCTTTTATGTTCCCAGATTTCATAGGTAAAGCTTGGTAGAATAAACTTATTTTAACTGCTATCTTATAAAAGATAAGAAAACGCTTCTTTTTTTCCACAACGTACATATATATTTTTGTTTTACATATAAAATAACCGCCAACGAGTTTCGTCTTATCAGCACATCATCAGCGCAATTTTGCATCATCTGCAAATTTGCATTAATATTAATTACGAAATAAATCAAGCTTTTTCATTGCAGAACATTCGCATTAATTACTTCATTTGTACTTACTTTAATTTGATAGCTATAAAAAAGGGTAAACTTTTGCAATATTTTTGTTAAGTTGTATAACAGATTGCCAATTTTCCATCACGCGTTAACATATGTTTAATATATTTTTCTGCATTTGCAACAATTTTGCACTAGTTGTGAGATGCTAATTTATATTCTGATGGGGTAGCTTTTGAAATATTTGAACGACTGTAGAACGGGAAATATACTAATTGTTGATCATTTTTACATATTTGTTTTTTTTTTTTTGCGGACTTTGTCTGAGGTTACAAACTTACCACATTATGACCAACAACGATTTGAACGTTTACAAATCAATTTCAGAGCTTTTGTAATTTGTTTTGCAAGATACCAGCCAAAAGAGTAATTCTTTCTCTATCGATATAAAAAAATATGTTGCGGGCAACATTAATGGTTACAGATTGGTATAGGTGATTATGTAAGTTGCAACAGTTATTCTACCGTTTGCAATAATTTTGTAATTTTACTTTATATTTTTTACTAATAGAAGTATTATTTTGCAACAAAAAATTATTTTTCGGGATGCGGAATGAGTTGCAAAATTAACACATTGCGAAAAATATCAGTCAACATTGTTTTAAATTTGCAGAAGTTTTGGAATTTTTTATGCTAGTTATAAGAACTTTAAGTTTTCTACAATTTTCCGCAATTTTACCTCACCCAACATTCCATCGATATTTAACCCTTAAGTAGGCGCATTAGGTCAGAGCAATGTTAACCGCGAAAAAAAATTAGAACGCATTCTCTCTCTCTACCTTGCGTCTTTCAGTAGCTTTTCATCTAAAACACTATTTTGAAAATCATCGTACTCGAGCCACTGCAACGAACGCATGCTTTTGTACTATAGTAAAGTGTGACCCCATGCACCCATTTACGTAATTTTTTTCGTAAAGTAAGTTTTGTTAGGTATATTTTTCGGATGAGGTCTAGCGAAAATGCATAAAAATTATGTTGAAATCGTACTTTTGAGTGAATAGTGTAACTTTTCTACTCCACTCCGAGTAGTGGTTCTTATTTGTTTACTTTTGTATAAAGACTGGCAAGAAGTTCCTCAGTATGTAATATAAAATAATTTTTATCTTACTTTTATGTGAACTCAAAGAGAAGTTTTTTTTTGTTTCTAAGTGCAATAAGATTTATGTAGTTATCGAACTGTATTGTTTTATTTTTGAATATTTTGTGGTTTACTTAAATTTCTTGAAAGAAATTGACGTCACTGCTGACCCCATCCGCCCTCTTGTGTGATTTTGCTAATGCGCCTACTTAAGAGTTAAAAACTTTTGGATTTAATGTGAATTTGTTAACTTTATTGACTGGCTTATAGGTGAAGTAAGTTGGAGCAAAATGTAAGAGTGCAGGAAGGCTCTTTGCACACGTTCCGATAATATTGCAGTTGCAGTAATTGCCGTAATCCCAGGTGCATCAAAATATACACACATACCTACAAAACCGTGACATGGATATCCATTCAACACAAGTTGGTTGAAACGGCAGACAAAAGTGATGTCGGAGTACCCACTATAAGTCATAGCATCCATGGTTTCGCTGTCGATACATCTGCAAGTCCATTTTTTTTACGATGATATATTTAAATATTTTGGTTTAAATAAATTTAAAAATATTTATAGGATCTAGCAGTGAACTTTTCTTTGTTTTGAAATTAAAAATATTGGAAATTTATTAACCAGCTATATTTATTAAGTCTGAAGAAAACTAAAATGGACTTGTACCACGACTCTGATAAATGGTAACATTAGAAGGAAAACGACATAATGTAATATCAGCATTTGAAAGCCATTTCAATTTTAGATTGAATTAGAATGATATATTTTGAGAGGAAGCCTCTCTGTCATATGATAGCCCACTAATATTTGAAAGGACAATCTGTAAACATGGTGATATCGGACTCCAATTAAAATGAAGCAAAATGTGCTTCGATCAACTTGATAAGCAATTTATTAAACTTTTAATTTAAGTTGAAATAAAAATCTATTGCTTTACTCTGATTGCTCTTATAAAACTGCCATTCTGCTCAGCCTTTCTGGCTAACAAGTTTTCCGAAATTCCTCTATTAACCAGACACTGCATCTGGCAACATTTTGACATAAATAACAATGCTGAAGACATATCTTAAGGGTATTTAATCTAGTTCAACTGCTTAATTGAAATCCTTGATCTCAAGGACCTAAATTACTTTCTGAAGCTGAACAAAATTATTCCAAACCTGTAATGATTCTGTAATATGCAAGCATTGATATCAAACGTCATAAATGCCATTCTATGTTAACTACGACTAATTCGATAGAAGACTACTAAAGCTGCAATATAATGCTTTTGAAGTCTTTCAATATAAATTCAAGTATTGCAATGACTTCCTAGATAACATCAGACACACGACCGTCAGAGAGATTTTAGAGATATTTGCAGCAAATGAACTTGAAAAGGGTTTGCATTGCATTATCAAAATCATACAAAGATATAAATTCACAAAGCAAATTGTATGCCTTGAGCGATATGAGATTATTGCGAGAAGAATCGTCCTCAATTTTGAGTTTATTCCCATATCATTCAGGATTATTAACAGTTGCTGGTCGATTTCCTAATTTATGAAAATATTTTACCAAAAGGCCATCATTTTACAAAATTATTAACCACCTATCTTCGTTAAAATCATGCTGAGCCGATTGAATTCCAATTCCAATTGAGAAATAGCTTTTGAATAATTAATGGAAGAAATCAAATTAGTCAAGGCATCCATAACAGTATAACGGTCTTATAGGCAGATTTCAATGAAATGACACATCTGGAGAAATTTTCTAGTACAAATAATGTCGCGTTGTCATCCAATGAGGGGGCGAACTACACTTTCTGTCAGTAGTGCAAGTATGTAGTTTAAAAATTTTTTTGCAGCCATTTCATATGAAAACGATCACCATGGAATCTGGAATACTTCACCCGTATTTTTTTATTTCTCCCTATTACTCAGCACTAGGGGTGTTAGAAATTAGTGATTCAAACGAAAACAATGAACTTTAATGCTTTATAATTTCATAAAAAAAATACAGTACAGTACCGAACGAAATGTGTTTTTGTTGATAATTGTATTTATGTAAAAAAAAAACAAAAACAAAAAACAGTAGTATGCTGAATGCTGGTTGTTTAGATATTACGTTATAAATAAAATCCTGGGTTTGACGACATTTTTAACGTTTTTATACCCTAGTTGAAATCTATAGAGAATACTAAGTTAGTCATTCCGTTTGTAACACCTAGAAATAATGATGGTAGAGCAAAACGGATTGGACACCCACGCATAATATTGAAAGTTAATTTGATTCTCGCCTGTTCGTCCGCACGACGAGAACGCGTTCACTTAGAGCGCTGAAATTTTGCATACTGGCTTTTAAAAGAAAATTAAATTTGAAAATTCGCCGAAACGGGCAACTCCTTCGCAGGGTTGCCATATAAATATTTTGCTTTTCACAATATATTTGGGCACTTCCTGAAAACGCGCCGACGTAGAGGGCGGAAATTTGATACATGGTGTTTTTATAGGAATAGTAAATAAAATTTCGAAAATGGGCTCAATCTGGCAACCCCTTTTTGATGCTGCCATATAAAAATTTATGATTTTTACAAATGTTGTGAAAACGTTCAGTCCTAGATGATTTTAAAGTACTGAAAAGTTCTTCAGAATGTGAAATCCTATGAAATTGGTTATAAACATTTTTACTATCCGACAAACCATTTTAGAAATATATCCGAAAAACTACTTCAAAAATCATATATTTGCATACAAAAGTGACCTTACAAAATTACACAGGGGAATTTATCTAGTGTATTAATTCTAGCTTTCTTTCTTGTTTATTTTAATTTTTTGCGTATATTTCGGTTCTGTGTTTGGGTCGTCCTCAGATCATAAAAAATTCCAATAAAGTATTTTGTCATCATGGGCGCTTATATCTATTATTACAGAATACTGTGTACTCACTACCAATAAATTTTTCTTATATTTTTAAACTAGTGTTTATATAGAGCGAGGTAAAAGGCTAACAAAAAAAAATAATAGTTGCATACATATATGAAAATAAATATATATTTAAATAAATAAAAAACTGAATAGAAAAACATTTAAATGATCGGAATGAATGTTTTATATCTCTTGACGAAGTATCCATATATACGAACATCCTTCATTCAGAAGCGTTACCTGGTGTGCTGGCCTAAAAAGGTGGCCACTCACCAAACAGCATACACGTCTTTCAAAAACATTATTTCTAAAAGCATTTAAATTATGCATAATAGAAACAGACTTTGTTTTTATAATGATTATTATTATAAACCGATTAATGGACTCGCTGTTGGGTCAAGCTTACCTACATCTTAGCAGAATTCGTAATTAAAGGCCATATAAATATTGCAATAGAAAAACTCACTAAAGAATATGTAGATGATTTAAATATTCTTTTGGAAAGGGAGGAAATAGATGCAACGCTACAAGCTTTCAATGGCACACATGAAAACACAAAATTTACATTAGAACGTGAAATAGATGGCAAGATAACACTTTAGACCTGACATTTAAAAGGAGTACAAGTAACATAGAAGTAGATTGGTACATGAAACTGTTTGCATTTGGAAAAATCCTAAATTATCTCTCTGTGCATCCCAACCAAATGAAACAGAGCATAGGATATGCTCTAGCTAACAGAATCATTAAATTAAGTGATACCATTGATTTTATGCATATAGATATTCCACCAAATCTGTTATCTCTTCTCGACAATTGGCCTTACATGTACCAAATTAGAAAACAGAGCGAAATTTTTACCGAATGACTGAAATCATGTTTACAGATGGCGTCATCTATTAGAAAAAATTGTAAAATATGAGGATTTTAAGTTATCTTCGATAACAAATGTTTTTTTTTTCTTCCCTATCTAACAATGTCTAGGAATATGGACAAAAGTAATAAAGGAATTCAAAGCAATTTCAGATTTTTTCCCAATAAATTTGCTTTTTATGAGATATATATATATAGAGTAGTACTTCGTAAGAGATTTTGTTGTTGAATTTTGTATTCCTTCTGTTCTACAAGAAATTATTATTTAAATTAATACATATGTAATTTAATACATATTTCATTTGACACATTATTTCAGTAACTTAGAACCTTAGGTAAATAAATAAATAATTTTCAAATTAGTAATCGTTTATTCTAATTTCAAAATCGCGTCAATTTTGCAATGCCTTCTCTCAGCCAACGCGTCAACAGCTTCGTATCGCAGCAGACTGTTGCAGATCATTAAAAATTCTTAAACATAGTACGAGAGCTAGCAGCGTCACCATCTCAATAGGCTTGCGGCCCATCTGCTTAGTGAGGGGGGTTGCGTTTACCTATGTCCATCCCGTTCCACAGGTAAACAAAGCAGTTTTCAAAATGAGTTTAGTTCGATTATTTTCAATTCAACTTTATTAGATCGTTTTCGGCAACCAATAATGCATAAGAGTTCTGAAAAAAAAAATCCAGTAATTTATAAGAAACAAAAAAGCTAGAATTGGTCTAAGACCAATTCTTATGATACCCTAGATGAATGCTCGTTTGTAATTTCGTATACTCACCCATCTGCGCAAGTTTTAGTTTTGAAGTGGTTTTTGAATTTATCTCTAGAACGGTTCGTCGAACAGCAAAAATGATTATAAACAATTTTATAGGATTTCATATTCTGAAGAACTTTACATTAAAATCGTATAGGAGAGTGTTCGTTTTCACAGGATACGTAAAAATTTTAAATTTTTATATGGCAACACCAAGAAGGCTTTGCCTGATTTGGTCCGTTTTTGAAATTGTATTTACTAGTTTTATGAAAATACTGAGTACAAAATTTCAACGCTCTACGTTGACATGTTCTCAGGCAATGTACAAATATGTAGTGAAAAATAAAATTTTTGTATGGCAACCGTACGAAGGAATTACCCGATTTTCCCCATTTTCAAACCTAATTTTGCTTTTTTGATTAGAAGGCCATGTGCAAAATTTCAGCTTTCTAAGTACACGCGTTCTCGAGTTATCGTGAGGACGGACAGGCAAACGGACATGCAAAAATCAAAATAACTTTTAATTTTATGCATGGGTCCAATCCATTTTGCTCTAGCATTATTATTTCTATGTGTTACAAACGGAATGACAATCTTAGTATACCCTTTAGAATTTCATCTAGGGTATTAAAAAAATAATATTCATGCTCATAAGATATTGCTTTCTGTATACCGCTATCCGAACCAAAAATTCTAAGAAATTTCATCAAATGAGACAAATTGCTTGGCGCAAAACATTTCAAACTCTTCACGAAAAATCAATGTACCCGTCAACAAACAGATGTGAAAATGCAGATCGTAGAAATTCTATCGAAAATCCGACCGACAAATTTCTTGGAAGCCCGTAGTGCCTAAATAAGAATTTTGTCTGTTCTGCACACTGACATATATAACTTAACTTTCTATTTCACGTGGGCTCAATTGCTTGTTTCAATAAAAGTTCTTACGCCGGTGGCAACATTGAAAAAATCATTGGCGGGAAGTCGAAAAAATGAGCGCGCAGCTCGAAAGTGATTATAATAAAACGTTTCGAACTTCTGCTTCATATCCTATGAATATATTGCGTTTGGTAAAACAATTTTATCAGTAATAACCCTAAATAATTAATTTAAAAACATTTATTTCGACGGACCCACTTATTTATTTGTTTACAATTCTCTCTCAGTTGGTATTTGGTGCTTAGAGCGAATGAGTCAGCAATACAGAAATGAGCCCACTTTTTGCAGTGCATTTCTTTTAACGTAGTCAGTCCATATTATACATGTCAGTGGCTTTGCAACTTTCTGGTGCGAAAGTGAAGTATGAAATTCTTTTCACTTAAATCACGTATCATACACATTTGTCAAATCCTTCAAATCATCTTTATAAATAAAGACGCAAAAAACTAAAATAGAATAGATTCTTTGGTGTGATATGGCGCTATTTATTATCGAAGACAACCTATTATCCTCATATTCGCCAAGTTTTGCTAACAGATGGCGGACCGTTTTGTGAACAGATGATAAAGTACTACAGTGGCGAGTCAGTGAGAAGAGGTAACAAGATATTGTACGCGGCGGTGGCATATCTATATGTATAAAATCAATGGTGATACTCGGCTACAAAAAAAAAACAAAAAAAGTACATGATCTACTTGAAAATGGAAAAAAATATGAAACAATAATAAACAAACGATTCACATGTAACCCTAACGTCACAGAAAACATTACAATAAAATTGAGGAATATTAACAGCAGCATTAGAATTGGTTTAAAATTAACAGGGAAATTAGATAACCTCTTTATTAACAAAACACAAAAATATATACACCTTGCTGCGGTGTAGTTTATAAGTTGGACTATGAATGCGAACGCACCATCATAAGTGAGACAGGGAGAAATATCAAAACAAGGAACAGGGAGCATAAAAACGACTTAAAGTCAGCTACACGCTGCAATAATAATGTGTTAATTATTAATAAGGAAAAATATTAGAAAAGATGGATAAAATATATATAAAATAACATAAATTTGATTAATTTTAAAGTCGACATAGAGTACAAAAATCACCAATTTAAGCACCTCCATAATACACACAAAGAGAAGGCATGGCATGAACTGACAACATATTCTACACAATATCATACACATTTCGTTTTTTTTTTTTTTTATTTAATTACGTATTTATTTTTACATATGTATGCAAGTATTATTATTTTTTTGTTAGCCTTTTACCTTGTTTTTATATGCAAATTTTTATATAAACACTAGAAAAACTTATTGAATGTAAGTACATATAGTATCCTATAATAATAGACATAAATTATTGTAGTATTGTATACTCTGTGGGTGGGCCAAACAAAGGGCCGAATTATAGGCAAAGAATTAAATTAAAAGTTTGTCGTCAATCCCAGGTTTTTATTCATAATAGAGAAAAACCGTATTATTTGCTATTGACGACCATTAGCACATTTTCTTATATTTCAAATGCCTAAGCGTTATGTGCATGTGTGCCAAAAATTTCAAATGTGTCCGGCTTCGGTTTGGTTTGGAGATATACATTTCTATAGTAACCATATTCGCAAAGTAGCGTAGTATGGGAGCACTGCATTGAGAGGAATGTACGGCTTTTTTCTTCTAAGCACAACTAATTTTGTTGTTGTGTGTTTATTTTAGAGATCTTAAGAGGAGTCAGTACTCAGTAAAAATTCCAAATTTAGACACCAGCGAGCCTGTAGGCAATAAAATTTACTATACGTAGGTTTGTGTCCTGGCGGTGAGAAAATTCATATAAAATTAGCATAGAACTAGACCACAGACCGCATTAGAGACATCTGGCGTAAAAGACCGAAACCCAACATGCGATAATTAATACAAAAAATTAATATTTGCAGTTCAAATAAATTGAAAATTTTTAACGAGAATTAACTATCCTAAATTTTTTTTTGCATATAATTTTTTGATATACTATTTTACTTTGTATTTAAACAACTTTCAACGAATTATTGCATTTTTTCATCGGTGAAATATCGGGAGAAAAAACAACTACTATTCGAGTGTAGAAAGAAAAATTTATTTGCGTAAGCCAGGTGGTAATATGTGAGGTTTCGTGAATTAGTAAATGTGGTATTACAATCTCACGTTCACTATCGGTTTGAGGGAGTAGCTTACAAAACACAGAATAGATGAAGGTGTAGCTAGGAGTAGCTAAACAGAACAGCATAGCTCCTCAGAATAAATAATACTCGCAGAACTTCTTGTCAAGATTGTAACTATGACTCTTGATTTTTTTTTTAACATTCTTACCTTATTTATACACGTTAAAACAAGCTTACGATTACTTTTAATTGTAAGAATTTTTTGTTGATATTTACTTCATCAAAGCCCTCATGCTTGATCGCGATCGATATTACGTCACAGCTTGTCTCTTTTGTGCCTCTTCAGCGGTTCACATTATTCTTGATCTGGTTTGTTTACCTTAATGCGGTTGATGCATTGGGTAAAGGTGACCTACTCATGTAGTGTACAGCGTAATTTGCTGTGTCACATGTTTCTTCATGGACGTTAACTGTTTATTGTTTCGTAAATCGGAAATATTGTGATGTTATGATTACTTCTTGTGCTTGGCCATCACAATATCATTAATGTAGGTATGTATGTAGGCATATCACAACAGTCAAATAATTAAAAAACACTCTACCAACAATGAAAAAATTCAACATTATTTGCTAGATCTAGGCTTTATCTTTCTAAAATATTTATAATCTAAAGAAATGAGAATACTTACTAACAGGAATTTCATTTGAAAAACTTTTTACCATTTCTTACAAATTTAATGTCTCCATTCCAATACATTTAATTTTTTTTAATTTATCGGTGTTTACTAGACTTCTTCGTTACCTTTAATTTAAGATATAAATCATTATTCTGCTACAAATAATTTGCCAGAAACACGCATTGAGAAATGCATGAAACTTCGAAATCTTGGTACTGACTCCTCTTAAAGAAATCATATCTCTCTACGTGCCAAAAATTGCGACGGTCTTACGCTTCATTCTGGAGATATGAAGTTTTCGAGTCGCCATATACCCTAAGTAGCACAGATATTACTACATAAAAATTACACTACGGCCTAGATTCCCTGGTACCAGAGGGGAAAGTATTAGGCAGTGAGTAATTGCCCAGCACTTAATTTTCGCACAGTGAGGTACTGGTAATTGCATCATTGTTTAAATTATAACTCCACAGCTGCAGGTAGTGATGACGCAATTGATAATTTCATGGCACATCACTTTGCAAAGTGAGGTGCTGCATTTATGTGTTGTTGGCAAATAGCGCTGGTGTAAAAACAATATCGCTACAACTGGCGGTCACTAATGACACAATAAATAATTACTAAGTAACTCATTTTTTTTTACAGTAAATTCTTAACTTTTATTTGTTGTTAACAACTTGCGGCTGCTATGCTTCAAGTGAGAAATTGTACTTTATATCCCTTTGCTTTTGAGCCTGTCAATTATTACATATTCTCAAGGTAAGATCCGCTTCCGTATGCACGTTAAATGAGCGCAAGACTTCTACGGTTTGACGAGTTTGGTGATACGCTTAACAAACATTGAAGGGATGTGGGTGGCAAGGACTCTCCCTAGCCGACTGATCGCTGGCGGCAATTGCTGTGCAGTCGGTTGAATACGTGGAAATCAAGTTAGTGAGTAATTAATAGTCGACTGAGTAAATCGGGGTTGGCAGATTTTTGTACATTTATTTCCATGGGAATAGTGCTCCCATATTGCGTTACTTTTGGTATATTATGACTAAATCTATACGTCCAAAATGAAGCCAGCATGATGGTAATTTTTTGCACATTGGTAGATAAGGCCTCTATTTTCAAATTACAAATACAAACAAAATATTGCTAGAGGTTCTCAATAGTAAATAGATAATTCATTTTTTTTTCATATTGGTTGCTCCGCTCTCGAGATATGATTTTTTGAAAATTATATTTTATCGTACAATCACAAAATTGCTTACTACCTAGCGGGTGAGAGGGGGAAGTAGAAAAACTAAAATTTAAAATCGGAGATGATCGGATAAAAAAGTATGTATAATTTTAGTATAAAAACAATTCTTTTACAATCGAAAAATTAAAAACAACAACAACAAAAAATTCTATCCAAAACAGGTATTTCGTTACACTCGGAAACATTTACCCATCAGTATTGCTTGGCTCCTACCTGCCGCATACGGCAAAGTGCGCAGTGTGAAACAAAGCTGAACTCATATATACACTTAAAATAATTTTTAAGTGTGAATTATATACGAGGTGAAAGACTAAGTATTTACTTGAATGCCTAGCAAGAATGGCTCTATGCGAGACTAGCATTTCATAGTGAGTTTGGCTACGAAATAAATTCAATGCAAATTTTGTCAATATGAAATTGACCGAGTTTGCTACCAAATTCGCAGCTCGAGAATTGAGTCGAAAAAATCGTATGCAATCGAAAATTCTTTCAAAAATAATCAAAATGGCATTTCTATGCAAAAGCATGAGTTTCGCATCAACAGGAACCGTATTCTCATCAGTACAGCAGTACTTATGAGTAGGTACGGTCCTTTCTACGAAATAAATGGAACAGTAGTGAGATGTGCCTATCTAAGCCGGGTGTTTAGGCAGGATCGAACAATATTGGGAAATTAATATGTAAGTTCGCTCCAATAAAAACTAAAAATAACACAAAACTGTAGTCGCTCGTATTTTCAAAACACAACGAAATATTTCTTAGTTGGATCTCTTAAGAGGGAAGAATTTTAATTTACAGAAATAGTAATGTATGAAAGAAAGGAGCGCAGCCTTTGTTACTCTTTCAAGAGGAAACTTTTGTGAATATTTCATATATTACTCTAATCACAATTCATTTATAAATAAAATCCGTATGCAAAATCTTCTTACATAATTCTTGTGTGTCTTTCTTTGTGGAATTTTTCGACTTAAATAGAGTTCCTTAAATATGTTTTTAATTCGCTTTAATGCTGAAAATGATCTTTCAGTAATAGCTGTGCTAGCAGGAATTCTTAATAGTAAACAAACAAGTATATAGGGTCCAGAGGAAATTGATTGAAGCTCATTTTGCATAATATGTTCTAAAATTTCGCTGACTGACAATTTTCTGAAACCATTAGAATTATAAATAACAATTGTTTTGAAAATTTGAAAGAGCTGTCCATGCGAACAATTAATAGAATTAAATGCATTGAATGGAAAGCTTTGTGAATATCTTGCAAATTGTTTTTTATTCAGCAAATTGTTTAATATCCAATTTGAGTAGAAATGTTGTCCATTTTATCTCCAACAATATAATTTTGTATTGTGTATTTGGCTCATATGCATTTTGTAAGCGCGCCGTTGTTGTTGAGAAGGACAAACCAATCCTACTGTTTCATCGAAAACGATTTAAAAATTACCTCTCATAGCTCGAATATTTGGCACTGTTTCATTGGTTTTTTTTCGTTGCAGTAACAAATATCCATGATTTTACTCAACAGGATGTTAAATAAGATATCAGTGAAAGTAAATTTTCTTCCAAAAGTAATGAGAAGAAATTGATTACAAAATTTATTTAAAAAATGTAGAAACTCTACCTAAGATAAAGTGGTTTCTTTGTCCCGTTTTTCGTGTTCAGATATTATTTTCTCAAAAATAAAAATAATTTCCTGTACTGACAAACAGTGATCAAAATTGTGGAATTTGAGGACTAACGAATTGGACCAAGCTATAAAAAATGTACTCTAACATGTTCATAGAAAGCCTGAGTCGAGTGTGCAAAAAGTAAAGAATGCAAATGCCTCAGTTATCGAGCCTTAAATTTGAATTCTTGAAAAAATCTGTCGTTTTATCCCTGATCCTCTAAAGTTCTTACACCAAGGGCATAAGTTCTTCCCTTCTCAAATATGAGACGTTAATAATTCTTGAAAACATAAGGTCAATCACCTCTCAATATCTGCATCCATTCAAAAGTTATAAATATATTTATGCTATGCCAAAAGTAAAAAGTTTAATTTGCAGAACACAAAAGAATTATACTTTTCCATTTTTCAAATAACACAAAAATGTTAATAAGTTTTGAACAGAAGCATATTTTGGCGTAATTCTTTTTATGTTTTAAAGAACTATTAACGGCTCATATATGAGAGAGGATAAACATATGTCCTGGCCGTATACACTTTAGACAATCAAGGATAATAAAAATTTGTATGATATTTTTTCAAGAATTCTAATTTAAGGCTCGATAACAGAGAAATTTGACCACAAATCAAAACATATTTAATATGGTAATAAAGAATGAAAGGTTCTCTGTGGAACCAAAGTCCAAGTTTCATCTGACGATATCCGTGAAAGGACTTCTGAGGATTTAAGTGCCTTCGAGAATAGAAAATGTTTCAAACGTAATTTTGAGGGAAGTGATTTAAGGGAGGGACATCTGAATATCCTGATGTTCTACAGACCTCCCTCCTAAACAAATTTTCAAAAAAAAAAAAAAACTCAAGTAATTTTTTTCTAAAAATTCAAAGCTACCTGAAATAAATAATATTTGTTTCATGTGCACATTTTGAGATATAAGTTTTTGAAGTTACACCTACCGTGCAAAATTTGTGTCTTTTTTCAAATTCGTATCTCCGTCACAAACGAAAAAAAAAATAAGTCTATATATCCATCAGCAACTTATTGGCATCTGAATTCACTGTAGTGTACACAGCAGGCAGTTTCAGGGTTCTTTGCTGTCCTGATGAGATCGCCTTGTTACTGCTGATCGAAACACTATACACAGTACCTATACTCCCAAAAAAAATTCGTTATGTAATTTTTGGTCTTCGGCTTTTAGGCCAGAAACAGACAGTACCTCGGTACTTGTTTTTTAATTTTCTCTGCTCATATGCAGTAGGTTGAGAATTGCCTGTAGACTCGTATTTTTTACGGGTCTCGAAAGAGTATAAAACTCATTACTAGTTTCCAATAAAATATATATTTCAGCAAAGTACTACTAACAATAAAATCAACCTACCTGTGAAATATAATAAAAATCGAAGGTGGTTGATGTACAATTTTACACAATATTTGTCGATTTACTTGCAAATGAACCCATAGGTATTCAATTCTTAGCACGTCACACACACAAAATGCCGAATCTATAGTGCGGGACAGTCATACGTCATACCTTGTTAGGTTGTGTACCGTGCTCGGCCGCAACACTTTAAGTAATGCAAAAGCATGAAGGCTGAGGAACTTACGAATTTAATCAGAATGAATATTTCTGTCCCTTCCATTCTGGAATATTTATATTTTCCTTAGCGTTCAGATTGTAATTTAAATACACTTATAGCAATGCAAAGGCATAATATGATGAGTGGGAAACTAGAAATATTTCAGGCAGGATGAATTTTCTATTATTTTTATTTTTTTTTTATCTGGAGCGTTTGCAGGTAGGGTGTTCAGTGAACACCTTGAACCCTTCGAGACGCCTCGCCACTGAAACGGAATCATCAAACGTTTGAAATGTACTGAAATATCAAAACCGGTTATCTTTTGCTATGACGAATGGGAAATGCCGCTTCGATGAGTGTTTCAACATGACAATGACCCCAGAAATACATCGAAGCTGGTAAAGGAATATATCAATGAGAACAAGGTCAATGTTCTTGAATGGCCGCCCCATTGAGAACCACTTCGGAATCCTTAAGCGTCTATGTCATGAAGATGTGCTAAAGTAATTAAAAAGAAAATGTATTAAACGAGGTACTGAGGAAGGTGTCGCTATTTATAAAAGTTGCTTTAGTTTTACACATTTTTAGAATACTACCTAACAGATGTGTATTGCCATCACATAAAATGTGTACATAGTTTAACAAATCTTAAATTTCCAACTAACTCGGTGCGATTTTTAGTAGATAAGTAGTAGTATGTACCTCCTCTTCCTTAATTCTTGTGTCATGGCATGCAGTGAATCCAATATCTGACAGAAGTTTCCTCGTAATATGTACCAACTTTCTCTACAAAAGACAAAAAAAAAAAAATGAATATAAAAGTTTTGTGCCATATAAAGAACTGCCGCACAGAAGAAACATGACGTCAATTCGGTAAGAAGTTGTTAAGTGGGTCCCAACTCCAAGTGAGTTGCTTTATCCCCATAACGACCATGTAAATCTCGAGGAAAAGTGTTTGAAACTGCAACCTTATGTTGACTGTCCCAGATCTTATCCAGTAAAGTATTTTATTGCTATCGTAATGCTCCAGGTCTTACGTTTATTGCTTTCACCTAGCTAAGTGCATTTGTTTGCACTTTATTCGTACCAGACTAGGAAAAATATGAAAAAAACTGCGGTACAGACGTTATATACTTACATATATTTTTTACACATCATGAAAGATGAAATTAGTGGAGTAAATTGTCTCGAAATCATCTTATATTCAGTGCAGGAAGATCTAATTGCCATGTAGTTAATGTTATAATATAAATGTTTGGATTGTAGTACATCATGGGTGTTAATATGGAATAGCTATGATATAATTAGCAGTCGTGCTTTTAGCAGTAACACGGACTCTAAATCAGGATATTAATGCGGATGAGTTGACAACTATCAATATTTCGACTTGATACCGGATTCACAGTTCGAGCTTAAGCTTAGGTTAAGATAAATGTAGTTCATGTCAAATATGGTTAATCAATAGAACATACATACGTTGTGTTGTGTTATTTATTTAATTTATATTTAACTTCTGGTATTTTTATGAAACAGTGGAAGCTTTCTTTGATTATTCCTTTGCACAAGAAGGGCAATAAGAGCGACATTTCTAACTACAGACCTGTCGCTAATTTAAGTTGTATTGGTAAGATATTTGAAGCCCTGGTTTGTGATGCTTTGTACTTCCACTGCAAGCCCTTCCTGTGCTCTTTTCAGCATGGTTTTATGAAGGGGAAATCTAGTACGACTAATTTATTGGAGTTTACTAATTTCTGCATTTCTGCTATTGAAAACGGTAAGCAAGTGGATTGCATTTTCACTGATTTCAGTAAAGCTTTTGACCGAATCAATCATAAAATTTTAATTCACAAGTTTACTGTTCTTGGTTTTCATACTGTTTTTGTTAATTGGCTTCGTTCTTATTTATCTGATCGTACGCAGCGAGTCATATTCCGCTCAGCCCTTTCTGACGAGATAAATAATACTTCCGGCGTACCTCAAGGTAGCCATCTTGGATCACTCCTTTTTATAATTTACATCAACGATGTATCTCTGATTTTAGCTAATTCAAGAATTCTTTGCTACGCCGACGATGCCAAATTCTTCCGCATTGTTTCTAATGAAAACGTGTGCGGATTTTTAAACTCGGACTTAGACACCTTTCATAATAGTGTGCTATTAACTGTCTTCCTCTTAATATTAGCAAATGTACTACTATGTCCTTTTCTTGTAAAAGGAGGCCATTGGAGTTTAATTATACTTTAGATGGATGCTTATTAACTAGACTTGACAAAACCAAATATTTGGGTGTCTTCCTTAATACTCGTCTTTCCTTCGAACATCATATTAATTCAATCGTGGCCAGGGCTAATGCTACTCTGCGGTTTATAAAGAGATGGTCAAAAGAGTTTAATGATCCATTCATAACGAAGATCCTCTACTGCACATTCGTTAGACCCATTTTGGAGTATGCCAGTCCTGTCTGGTCTCCCTTCTATTCTGTATATATAAATCGCATAGAGGCTGTCCAGCGGAGATTTATCCGATTTGTCCTGCGAGGACTTCATTGGGACAACCCTATTATTCTGCCTCCATATGTTGACAGACTTAAACTCTTTCCATTAGATTCTATTGAGAATAGACGTAAAACTTCCAGGGTTGTCTTTGCATTTCAGTGTATACAAGGAGTGATAAACTCCCCTGAGCTCTTAAATACTTTCAATATATCTGTTCCCGTGCGCTCCTTGAGGAACTGTGACTTCTTCGTTGTTCCTCAGCATAGTACAAACTATGGCATGCACGAGCCGGTTTCATCAATGTCTCGTCTCTTTAACCGCCAGGTTGATTGCATTGACTTTCATCTTTCAAAAAGTCAAATAAGAGATCAGCTTAGTTAATGTTACTTGTTTTTCATTATTATTGTTATGTATACTTTTTATCGTTATTATGGTTATGTATGTTTTTGTTATTTTATTGCTATATTTCACTTTTGTATACTCAGTAATTAGATCATTGATGAAGTTCTAAATAAATAAATAAATAAATAAATATATTTTCTGTGTGTACAGCTTTTAGCGCATAACGGACTGACTTGTCACATATACATATTACGTAGATTGGAGCTATGAACGAACAAAATTTTTTTTTATAGAAATAAGCAGGTAGTACGATAGTGCTACTATTCACCTAGAGGAAAATATAATGTAAAATTATCTAAAAGTTTCGTATAAGGCATTCTTCAACATAACCTCAAAGTTTCCGAGAAAATAGCGGAAACCCGATTTTACGGTTTTTTTTTTTTTTTTTTTTTTTTTTTTTTGTAAAAATAATTAATATTTTTGGAATCAGGGTGTCATGCTCTTACCCTCAAGTGCATAACCCTTTTGCCGGCTAGGTTGGCGAAGGGGGGGGGGGGTTTACTGAAGACTGATGATTTTGTGTTGGGCGCCACGTAGTTTTTAATCGAACCTACGAACTCTTTTCCACTACAAAGAAAATATCTCTGAATTAAAATGTTTATTTAACCGATTTTATCTTTACCTATGGGCACAATAAAATAATTGGGAAAGAAAAAAAAAGATGGCGGCAAGACACACGAAGCGCCGATAGAATTCACAAATATGATTTTAGACTATTTGCCCCCTTTTTTTATCAAATAATATATTACAATAAATATAATAAAAATGCGAACTTATCTTATTCCGTATATATGCAGTTCCTGTCCAGATCTCTGTTCCAATTTTCCCTTCTCTTCAAAAAATTCACGTATGATTTCACTACTAAGACTCGGATACTCGAATAACCTCTCGACATCTCAAGGACGTTTCTTTTATCATTTCTCGCCCCCTATTTCGTATTATACTGGAAAATGCATATTGATTTCCAGATCAGGCGAATTCGATTTAAATTTAATAATATTATTTTTCCCTTTTTTTATATTAAAATATTCTACTCGCTCCGTGGATTCTTTTGGTATACTCCGCGCTATGTTTAAAATTCATTAAGACGTTGAATTTCATAAGAAATCAATGGGTTTGACAACGATTTTCGCATACCGGAAAATTTGAATTTAATGAATTTCGCTGTTTAATTAGCATGAAGTACATTTCTGGTACCGTACGTTTCCACTCGGAAAATATGAAGAATTGGTGAAATTCGGGAGTTTATTAACGTCCATCAAGGTTACGTTAGATTGTGATAGTGTCTTTCTTATTTTGTATAAATATGGTGAAATATGGTACAGGTAAGCATATCTTTCCTCTTATAATTAATTTCACAATAATTTTAAGCAATTCAATTTAGAAGAAATAAATCCAATAGTCCCATTATGTAAGCTCCAGTGTAAGAACGGTGAGTTATGTACTTTACACATCCATCATCTTAATCCCATCTCATTTTAAGCTTAGGCTGAAGGAATTAGCTGTATCCCATAACTGCGACAACTGCAGAAGCATGGCCAAGAGAGAGCACCTTACTCCTCCGTCGATATCATATCAGGTATTTGATCTTTCTTCTTATTAAACCTGTAATTAAATAAATATCTTTGCAGAATCATTCTAATATGAGACTAACACATAGTGGACAACACATCGTGAAGCAGAACGTAGGTAATATTTTATTTATTATTCAACTAATTTTGATCCAGTATATTTTAGGCTGCAGTGTCCCTGAATTTTGCACGTAACACATGTATGTAGTGTCCGAAATTTCGGAAAACGAATTCTTCCACGGAAAACTTTATTGGTGTTTTTTTTTCCGATTCAAATATTCTATGCGGGCTCATTTTGAGCGTTGATATGTCTCCTTTAAGATGATCTATATTTATGTTGATGTTTTTCTTTTCATGAAACCGCTTAAAAATGAGAAAAGCCAAAAAAACTTCTTTTCCAATAACGAATTTATCAATATTTCTTATGAGTTTCATTTTTTTTAATTATTTCTGTTAATAAAGGATTAAATTGCAGTGACAACCTTTACTCTAAAGTATTATTTTTAAAGTTGAATGAATTTAATTAAATAAAGTAACGGAAATCATTCTTAAACTAAAAAAATAAAAAATTAATAAAAAATCGTTATGCATATAAATGTGATAGAAGAATTTAGAAAATAGTGAATTCCGAAAAACACATTAGAAAAGTATTTGCAATAGGTACTTATCCCAACAAACATTTCAAGACTTGTCTGATCTATAGAACGTCATTTTTTAACTGAAAATAGATTACGAATTCCTTGCTCATTTCGACGTCATTTAAACGAAACTAGGACATGTTCATCGAGTTTTCGTCTACTATTGGCTTATTATTGATCCCTTTCCAGCGACGTCAAATTTAGATTTCGTTTTGACTGGCACTTTTTTAAGTCGACATATGACGTGTTTCAGGAGTTCAAGTTGGTATAAGTTTAAATAATGTAATCGGGAATTTGATCATATAATGACCGACTATGCATGTATTATACAGAAATATATGTAAGAACGTCATTTGATGACTCAAAATAGACCCCATATTTAACAGCGTTTTGTCGTCCTTTAGACGTACTCCTAGTTAACTCTATAGAGGCAAATATTGCAAATTTTTCCATTGTTTTTAACCTCTTTTCGATATCTTACTTTTACCGTGTTTTTGTCGTCATTTTGTGCTATTGCATAGGCACGTGTTGTCTATTTCTCGTCAGATTTTGACTGCATTTGAACGTGACGCTGCTTATCGTCATTTTAACGTCATTTCTCGATTTTTCGTAGCTTCGTGGATGGACGGGCATTCAATACATGCATTAGTCTTATTCAGCAGTACAGGCAACAATTATTTTTGATTTGTTATGCTTCCTAAGGTTTTACTAACTTTATCTCAGGATCTCTTTAAATTGGAGTCAGATTGATAGACGGAATTAGGAAACAACAATTCGTAAGATAAAGTAAAAATTTTAAAAATACAAAATGCAGCTTAATTCACATTTAAAGATGGATAAACTGCAGCAAATCGGGGTCAGATGATCCGTTAGGATATCTATGAAGCAGCTAGTGACTGACTAGGTACTAGAGGAACTCTCGTCGACAGGACTCCAAAAGTAGTATAAGTTCGCAGACTATGTAAACATTTTGGATGCGATTTATAAGTTCATCATAAGAAATAATTCGGAAGATACTCAGACGGATACATTAAAACGTGGCTCAAACATTTCCATGAACGGATTCAAAATAAAATCGCTAAGCAATAATACAATATTTTATAATATAGTAATACCAACAGAAATAAAATTTGTTCTAACACTTGAAAACATACGTATTTCCAAATTTAGGCAGTATGTATCTATAGGAATCCATTGGAAACTTCGTACATCAATATTATGCTATTTGCACCATTATTTTAGTGTACTTTGATTTACAGTGTGCAGCATACAGTGATAAAACTCACGAACATGATATGTTGCAAAAAGTATGTGGAAAATGGAATTTTCAGTTCGTATCGAAAAAGCATTCCATTTATGTGAAACTTTCTCGCCATTTATTAGTCGATGAGTTTTACTTAACGATGTGTCCTGGAAACTCATATTTGTAGTTGGTACATCGAAAGACGAAAACGCTAAATGGAAAGCTCACTTTTCCACCCTGCACCAGCGAATATTTTCAATCAAACTTATACTAAAATGGTGGAAAATTTCTTATCCTTTAATTTTTCACAAGAAATTATTGCTTTCTTACATGTTTCTCGAGAGAAGTTCATTTCAATATTTTTGTGAACGAAAATTCAACGAAAACATCGAAAAATACTTTTCTCGATAAGCAACGTGAAAAATTAATAATTTCTTCGGAATAATAAAAAAATAAGAATTTTCCTACCTTTTAGTTTAAGTTCTATTAGAAATATTCGTCGTTCCAGGGTGGAAAAGTGATTTTTTTTCTTTTCATTAAGCGTTTTTGTCTTTCGATGTGCCAACTAGAGGTAATTTTGTATTAATAATTGGTGGCTAATATGACGACTATATTTCCGTCTGAAGACGTGTTTCAGGAGTTTAATTTTGGGGTTATTTTGGTGGCTAATGTTACGACTTTATTTCCGTCGGAAGATGTGTCTACGTCAATACAATGTTCGATTTAAATAAATTTTGATTTTGACCACTTTTCAATTGCAGTACGAAGGACGGTCTATTGTATTTACTATTGACCAGTCAATGTTTGTTGCCTATAAATGGTTTAAGTTCGCCTAAAGTTGTCGAAGGGGGGGGGGCTATAATAAGAGGGCTGGGTCAAGCAGCAGCTACCCAACACTCATATAGAATTTATTATCACTTACAAACTTGGCTTGGTTATTTGGACAACGAGCTGGTTAACAAAAAAGCAATTCAATGCGGCTGGAACTAGCATCCAGATGACACTTGTATCCAAATTTATCACAGACTTGATTACCGAAAAAATATTAAAAAGTAGTAACTGCAGGTATATTTGAGAAAAATAATTTGATTACATAATTATTATTATATTAATTTATTGATATTGTTTTGTAATGTTTTTATAAAAATAAAAAATTATGAAAATTTTTAAAAATGTAATGAATTTTAGCTCTTTGCCATTGTGGTTGTGATTTTCCTTCATCACTAAAACTGTCAAACTCCGAAGGATTTTCGAGATTATAGAGGTCTTCGAGCTCTTCAATTTTAATATCAAGACCCATTGCTGTCTCTTCATCAATAATCTTTTCCGAGTCCTCTTTATCTTCATTTGAGCCGTTTTCATGACAATTTCTACATAAATTGGTACATTTTAAGCCGTGTTTTCGCCAGCCACATCTTTGTTTATTACAACCACTTTAATAGCTGCAGCTAATACTAATAATTGAATTGTGTTTGAAATGTCTGGGATAAATTTGAGCACGAGCATTGCAGTCCTTATGTTCCAGGCCGTGACATAAAATTATTTGAGTGTATTACAGTAGTACGATTTCGTATACTTTTCCAAAACAAAATCGCTCTTTGAATATATTAGAGTAGTAGGATCTCGTACTTTTGCAAGTGAGAAAAAGCAAAATCGCTTTGTGTCATGGCCTGGAACATAAAGTCGGCAATGCCAATGTTAGATCCAGCCCTATTGATTAGCTTTTAGTTTTCGTGGTCGATGTCCAAATAACCAAGCCAAGCTGACAATTGGTAATAAACTGTATAGGAGTGTTTGGTAGCTGCTGCTTGGCCCAGCCCTCATACTCTAGCCCAGCCCGACTTTAGACTACTTTAGGTGGGCTTAAACCATTTATAAGTACCTATTCCAAGTAGGTTTCTAATTTGATTTTCCGAATTCACAATTTTGTAAATTTTTCTACCACAACATAACTTAAAATATTTTTTATTAAGTTTTTATTTATTCAGTTTCAGGATGGTTTCCGCTGCTTTCTTTAATTAAGTTCATTTAACTTTAGTAATACTACATTAAAGTAAATCTTTTCATTTCAATTTAATCCATTATTAACATATATAATCAAAAAAATGAAAATCATGAGAAATATTGAAAAGTTCGTGATTCGAACAGTAATTTTTTGGCTTTTCTCATTTTTAAGCAGTTTCATTAAAAGAAAAAAATCAACATATATAGACCATTTTAAAGTAGACAGTTCAACGGTCAAAATGAGCCCGCTTAGAATATTTAAATCGACAAAAAAAAAACACCAATAAAGTATTCCGTGGAAAGCTTGGTTTGTTTTCTCGAAATTTCAGAAACTACATGTTTCCGTGATTCCAAAAATATCAGGCATATTCAATGCAAATAAAGATTTTACTTTCACAAAATTTCATGTAAATTGAATTATTTTTACGAGAAAAAAAAATAAAAAACTGTAAAATCGGTCTTACGCCATTTTCTCGGGGAATTTGCGGTTATGTTGAAGAACTTTTGTGAAGGTCATTTTCCGCTAGGAGGTCACGTTTCACCGAAAGTCACAAAGCACTTTCTTCAACTCCTAAGGCCCCCCCCCCCCCCCCCAATCCAATAACACAATTTCATTTTATCTCGTGTTTAATTTTATTTTTATAACCTTCACTAAATTTTCCAACTGGTCCTTTCCTGTTTATATATTTTTTTCTTTGCTTCTAGCCTTCGCAATTCGCTTTGGCACCAGCCTACCTATTATAGAAAGTTATAAAAAGTTTCCGGAATTCGGTTTGAATTTGTAAATTGTCATTATTTGACTGGTTTGATCTCAACAGTGGCATCATTAATTTACCGAAAAATTGTTTCAAATTAAGTATTCCAGCTGATTCTTATAACCTTTTATTTGACTTTCTTTGTGGTCTGTCTACTACAAATGTTGCAATGAAAATTTCGACCAGTTCTAACTGAGCTCGAGTCTTGAAATTCTGCATAGGTATATAAGTCCCATGACAATGCAATATAGTATTATGTACTATGATTCTAAATCCAATAAGGTGGACGTGCCAAGATGGCGGATTACTTTTATCTTCATAGCCCCTTTGATATGGATATTAAGTGAAAGAGCTGTACAAGTGGAATACGACTAGCCATATAACGTCATTTTTAACCCAATATCGCAGAAACCTCAAGCTGGTAGATTACTTTTTCCTTCACAACCCCCTTTATACAGGTATTAAATTAAAGGGTAAAGGACTTTACGAGTAGAGAGAATTGTTCTTCGCATTTTCGAAGATTGGTTCGACTTAATATGATGATTGAATTATCTGTTACCCAGGCTTTGTAAATAGTCAGCATGGCATTAAGAATCGTATTTGCCAAGAGAGGCATTTAGGCAATAATAGGTTTGAAGAAAAATGCAGGCACAATACTGGCATTAGGTATTCTTCGAGGAGAAACACCATCTCCATGTATCGACAAAACAAAAGCCACGAAAAATTATGGCAGAAAGATATTGAACGCAAGTTCGTGCGAGGTATGTTTCAGTCCATCCATAACTACTATATTTTAAAACCCACTGAAGACGCTCTGGATTTTATAACAGAAGAACTTAATCTTTCATCAAAATATATTGCTGCTTCATGCAATCCTCCCATTCCGACAGTATCTAAACGAAATATGCAACTTTTGAAGCATGTAAAATGCTTCAGAAAAGCGGTAATGATTTTAAGAAAACATAATGTCTTGTTTGATATAAAAAGACCGATAATTATACAAACTAATATTTATTACACTTAATTATAATTGGATACAATTCGATAGGTATCAAGAAGTTACACGGCGGAAGTTCAAAGCGTGAGAGAGTCTGCCCCAGCACCGTGTTTAATCAAGGACACGACTATCATACATAGGAGAGATTCTGTATTCTCAGCTACTTATAATTAAGTAGGGCTCACATGCGTATATTAAACATAATAAAGCTTTAAAATACGTAAATTAAAGGTTGCTGTTCAAACAAAAAGCAATAATAAGAAAATAAGGATACTGAGCAAGAAATAAATAGAATCTAACAACAATAGTAGCTCTTCAGAAATTATTGACAATGTGAAAGTTAATAACAACTACAAAACGTTTTCTAAATTAACTTTAAACCAGCCAAGAATGAATTCAAAGTGTATTTACTTCCATTCTTCTAAATGTTACAAACTTCTACGTGAGGGTCTACTTTTTCCTCTCACGACCTCAGAAGTAAAGCACCAAGCGTAACATTAATATTTTAA
The DNA here is from genome assembly GCA_963924295.1 of Dioctria rufipes. Lineage (NCBI taxonomy): Eukaryota > Metazoa > Arthropoda > Insecta > Diptera > Asilidae > Dioctria > Dioctria rufipes. Next base: position 211,602,892 of record OZ002741.1, read on the forward strand.
ATGGAGTTAAAAAAAAAGTAGAAAATATGTTGATATTTGATAAGATGTCCATCGAAGAATCTTAAATTTAAAGATCAACTAAAAGATTATGATGCTCTTGGAAATCGAAAAAGGTGTAAAAATAGAAACTTATCTCAACCTTGAAATTTCTAGGCACTGGACGTAGCTTCGAAAATTTGGAATTCTCGACGATTGTATTGCCGCAAGCTTTGGGAAATTGATTTATAATGCTTTGAAAAAGGATTACTGGATGTTGATTTGATTTGCCATAACGCCATACATTTTAAAATTTTAATTTTAATATAAATTCTCCTTTTTGGCTTGTTTTAAATTTTTGTATGCTGGATTCCAGCTAAAATATTTACGGAAATAAAAGTTTCAGAAGACGACCACGGACGACGATACTGGGTACCACAAGAATTGGTCACATGAAAAATGTACCCAACAAAATGACTTATCTATATTTGTCAGAATTACTATTCAGAGTGATTTACATGTATTTTTACCTACTATTAGTTTTTAAAGACTCTGGCTGTGTTCTTTTGGTTACCTTGCTGTAGAACTCACATATACTGGAGAGCAAAAGAAATTGTTCTGTGTGTTCCTATGACGTTAGTTTAAATGTAATTGGAAAGATATTATTATATTTTTATTGAATAAATACTTTTGATTTTGATTACATTAAACTGTGTTCTATCGACCCCTTATAGTTTTACCCAGGTTCGGGGCGATTGTAACATTTTCCCTCGTTTTAATTTTTTATTGACTATTCTTTTACAGAAGTTTTCAATGCTAAGATTTTTATAATATGAAATAAATTTGTTTGTTTGGGGTATTAATAGTTGAAATAGCTCATCCACAAACGACCTCCAAATTTAAATTCTTACTTTCGACCATGGTCTACCCTACTCAATTTTATTCTAAATTTACATTAAAATGTTAAATTTCAAATATTTTAAGCACATTAATAATTTTTCAGCGTAAAAGTAATTATTTTGTGCGAATGTAGTATTCTGTTCGTGTGCACAGTAAACAATTTGCACAAATTGTTGCCACAAAGCTTAGGTATTTTTCGATAAGGTTAGGGAATATTCCCTAAAATGTAAGAAATATTTCCTAAGATGTAGGGACTATTCCCTACATCTAAATGAACATATAGGGAATATTACCTACATTTCAGGGAATATACCCTAAAATGTAAGGTTTTTCCACCAGGCAGCATTCCCTGCATTTTAGTGAATAGTCCTAATGTTTTTTACAGTGTGGCTGGCTCATTTCGATACGGAGATGTTACAATTTAGTCCTTTGGTACATTTTTTCTTTAGGTCGGCATATACATTTGTTGACATAGAAGTTTTTGTTTGTTTTACTATTATAAAGATTCTTATCAATTCTGAACAATATCTATTTGGACTAGACATCCTCAATTCAATACTAAAATAGTAAAAACTCGCCATTGGTGGAAAAATGCATTTAAGAATAAGAATAAGAATAAACTTTATTTCGGCAATGTACACAAGATTGAAATCTTATAGAGTACAACTATAGTAGTGGTGCTAGAATCACAATCATCAAAATTCAAAATAATAAGAAAAAAAACAAAACTTATAAGAATTACAACTTAGAAGAAAGAAAAAGCAACAAAAAACAAAAATATTAAAATATAAAATTCACTATGTATTTATTATAAAAACAACTAACTAGCGTTCCTTTGCGGAGGAGAGGGAAAGAAAGGATATAGAAGAGCTAGATTATGTGCGTGTTAACGAGTTTTTTAAATGCATAAATGGTACCAGCCGCCTGTATACTGACAGGGAGATCATTCCACAGACGGATGCTTTGAACAAGGTAAGAGCTTTCCATTACAGTCTTATGAAAACGAGGCAATACCAGATTTCTATTTCGTTGGGAGGTAGTGAATTGGAAAAAAACTCTAAGGTACTCTGGCTTATTAACTTTTAACAAATTAAACAAAGAAACCAAGTTTCTTCGTTTAAGGTAAGAGGCAAAAGAACAACCAAACAAACACGACCGGATATGTGAGACATGGTCAAATCTGCGCAACCCGTAAATGAACCTCACACAGTCGTTTAGGGCAACTTCCATCTTCCGGGTGCAGATACTGTCCAGTTTTGGAAAGACTAAACAGCCAAAAGAGAAATAAGGCAAGATTAGTGTTTTTACTAGCTTTAGACGAGAGCGACTAGATAATATATTCGCTGAAAGCCACAGTCTGCGTAAGCCCCCATAAATTTTTCCGATCGTATTGTTAATGTTATCACAGCACTTCATATTTGGGTTCAAGACGATCCCAAGGTTAGTGACCTTATTTAACATGGGCAGTGTAACTCCGTTCAAAAGTATAGGTGGGATATCAATTTCATTGGGTGACGTGTTATAGAATGTAGTGCAATGTGACTTCCCGGGATTTAGCAGCAAGCGATTATAATTGGTCCAGGCACAGATTCGGTCCAAATCAGAGTTAATTCGTGCAATGCAATCTTCGAGGAGACCAATAGGTCTACTTAGATATAGCTGTACATCGTCAGCATATAGATGAATTTTCACATCACGCACAGCTTTCGGCAGATCGTTGATAAATAAGCAGAAGAGTAGAGGACCCAAAATTGATCCTTGAGGAACCCCTCGAACAAGCGGCCGCTCAGGGGAGAGCGAATCGTTCACTTTGACTTGTTGACGACGGTGTGATAGAAAGCTCCTGATCAGGGAGACTGCTGGGGAACTGAAATTAAAGGAAGATGACAGCTTCTGAAGAAGAATGCTATGGTCCACGCAATCAAAGGCTTTCGTAAAATCCAACAGAACCAAGGCTGTGAACTTGTCACGGTCCAAAGCCAGTCTTATGTCCGAAGATACTTTTAACACTGCAGTTTCACAGCTATGGGAAGAGCGGAACCCCGATTGCCAGCATGTTAATAGGTTGCTGGATTCCACATATTGCAGTATTTGTCTGTACATGAGCTTTTCTAGTACTTTCGATAAAAAACACAACAAACTTATTGGCCTATAGTCTGCATATGATTGTGGAGAGGACTTCTTGGGCAGCGGCAGAACAGTTGCTACTTTCCACTCACAAGGGAACGTAGATGACATTAAGCAAGTGTTAATGATATGTAGAACATATTTACCAATGTACGGTAATAGTATTTTGATGAACCTGGGTGACATGCTATCTGGACCGATTGCGTCAGACTTAATGGTACTGACGGCCACGATAAGTTCATTTAAGTCAGTCCCACGGAAAGAGAATGCGTTAGAGGTATCAAAGGTAACATATTCTTCTAATTCATCGTCAAGAGTGTTGGGTTGATTAGTTATCGTAGATATGTTACTAGTAGCAATGAAAAATTCATTTAATTCATCGGGATTTAGACCACAGTCATCGCTCAAGTCTTTACCATATACACCCGCCAGCTTTAAATTGCGCCATAATGTTCGGGGAGGAAGACTAGGATTGAACTTAGAAATATAATATTGACGTTTAGCACGTGTAATAGCCAGGTTAGTATTATTGCGAGCAATCTTGTATAGCCGGTGTGCTTCAACGGTCCTAAGGCGCCTATAACGATGATACAAATACTCACGTTTAGCGATAAGAGATCTAATCCGTTCGGAAAACCACGGACAGCCATTGGCTGTTACGCATTTCGTTTTGACAGGAACATACTTTTCGAACAAATTGGAAACTAGTAAGTTAAATGTAGACACTTGGTGGTTTACTGAGACAGAGTCAAATATCGTGTCCCAACGCAAGGATGTACATTCATCAATTAGAGCATTAGCGTCGATGTTATTGTAATCGCGGTAGGAATAAGAGCGATGCTGGATACTCGGATCTAGAGAGAATTCATAGCTCATAAATAAAATATCATGGTCCAAAGTGCTAGGCGGATCAATTTGGTCCTGCGATAAAACCTTGCTACAGTTGGCTACGAGAAGCAAATCGAGAATCGAAGGATTGGTGGCATTAAAGTACGTAGGAAATGAGTTCACTATATGCAGGTGTACAGAAAGTAGAAGATGAGAGAATTGGTTGACTAAATTATCATGCCGCCTCAAATTGACATTGAAATCACCTCCCACAATCACGTTCTCATAACGTTGCCCTATATGTGACATCGCATTCTCAAACTCAGAAGCATTAGTACAATCAAAGCTGTTGGGAGGACAGTATACCGACGACACAGCACACTTCTCATTTCTGGAGCCTATCTCAACGCTAATGAACTCGATTGGTTGTACCTGTGAAGAGGCAATCACCTTAGCCTTCAGAAAGTCTCTGACAAAGATCGCAACCCCACCACCTGGTCGACCTTTGCGGTCGTTACGGATCAAGGTGTAGCCTGGAATAGATATTAGTGATGAAGGGATTACGTCGTTCAACCATGTCTCACATACCAGAATCACATGCACTTTTAAGTCAGAGAACATGTAACGAAATTCGTCAATTTTATTCCTAATACTTCGCGCGTTTACTGTACAGACATTCAGACCTACAGACCGATTACATAAAATTCCGAGTAGTGCTCTCACCTTATCCATACATGAGAAGCTATCCATTATCAAGTATAAAGCGGGCACCACCAATGCATTCAATAAAACTAGCTCGATCCATAGCAATGCATATAAGGAAGCTAATAAATAGATAAATCTCCGTAACAGGAAAATATAAAAGCGACCAAATAAGAATATTTGAAAAAATTAGCATTTTAAATTCAAGTAAACCTAAGATATAATAATATAATTCAAGAAATTAAAGTAGATAGTTAAAATAATAAATTCAGAAATTCAAAATCAGTATTAATGTGCTTTAAATCTAAATTAGTAATTAAGCCAATAAATTCAAAATAAGAATCAATCTTAAAATCATTTCAGTAGTGAATCCTCAGCATAAAAAAAGGACTTCGACAATAATCAGCAATTCAGTTTGAACAAGAACTGTGTAGTTGCTCCAAGTTGATTACTTTCAGCTCCCGGTCTTCTTGGCTTCGCTTAACATATAGGAAGCCATTTCTCGTACGTGCAGTACATATATTTCCCAGTTTGCGGAGTTTGATAGCCTCCCGGAGGAGAAATGAATAATGCGGCGATAGACTATCGCTGATAAACACAGGCGAGTCCGAGGAGAAGCCATCCAGCTTCGACAATTGCAGACTTTTTAGTCTGCGGTAAGCTGACAAAAAAGCTTTTTGCTCTGCATGGCAAGATAAGCGCACGATGATCGGAGCTCCGGTCAGCGTCAGTTGCGACGAAGGAAATTTCGCTTTTAGGCGAAAAGCATCTGTATAGGGAGAGACCACATGTCCAATAACTGCAGCAATGTTTTTGACAACATTAAGTACGTTCTCTTTGGGTTGGTGTGGAATGCCACGTATTATTACATCGCTTAATCTCTGTACCCGGTGATGATCATCGACATGCTCTCGTAGAATGTTAGTGATCCCCTGCAGCTCTTTAATAGATGATTCACAAGTTACCATTCTATCGTTAAGGGCAGTGATGGTACCATCGATTTTTGAGGAGATACGCGCCTCCAGCTGATCGATCAGAGTATTCAATTTACCGAACAAACGGGTCTCCATTGTCGCCATCAATTTTTCAATAGCATCGTGTGATACAACTGCAGAGCTCAGACTATCCAAATGGCACTTACCGGCCTTGCCCATATCAATAGATGTACTCTCGTCACAGTTTGCTGATGTCGATGGTAATTTTTCCTTCCTTCCCCTCGTCGCCATTTATGCACAAGTAATGGATCAGCACGACTAGCAATCTTCCAGTTAATTTAAAAGAAAATACTTTAAGTGAACTTTAACACCAATAACTAAAGCCGGTATTAAGCAAATGGATCAATGATTCGCGCTTGAGACACCTGAAGAGCAGACTGAGCTTCTACGTAATTATACTACAGAAATGCCGATTTATAGGAATTAAATACGGGAGCCGAATTGAAACACGTCTGTTATCTAGCGCGCATCACTGTACACACATTTGTATACCTTAATCCTGTTTTTACACGGTACATACGTTCCAGAGAATATCGTGTAAAAAAACGTTTAAAAAAAGAGGGGAAATATTAGATTTAGATTGATTAAACAACCTCAAAAGGCCTACAAAATTTAACAATTCGATAAACCAAAGACAAATTTTATTCTTCAGTATACCATGTCTATTTTATAATTTGTAAGAAATAAAAAGAAAATTTAAAAATAAGAAAATTCATATCTTAGATTAGCATTACTGCAGAACAAAAACGTAATTCTATGTTTTGCTATCTTGAAGCCACTAGCAATTTTTTTCGTATTTTACTAAGTACGTTCGGTTTTGCATTCTTTTTCAGAAAAAGGCTGGTCTCATCGGCCTTGGAGAACCTTGGTCGCTCTTCAAATTCTTTGGCAGTTGCAATATTTCCAAAAGCTATTTCACCTTTGATCTGGACATTATGAATTGCCTGCCTTTTGAGAAATCCTTAGTAGCAACAGATTTATTTTTATTGTCGTCAGTAGTTTTCGAAGACATTGACGGTTCAAGTTTTTTTTTTTTTTATTTAGCCATAAATTCTTCTGCTTAATGGTATTGGTATCAAGTGGTATTCGTGTTTGGGTGTAATTGTGACATAGATACAACAGAACCTGTTCCATTTTTTCTACAACTATATTTTTCGTATACGAAGAGGACCTAGCACCCAACATGGTACCAGAAGTCACGGTTTCTTTAACCGCCTTTTCATTTTCTTTTTATTTATGCGGGTTGACGCTCCGTTTAAATTCACAGATTTGGTACCTTCACCATTTCCAAACCGGTCCAGACTTTGTATCTTTGTTTGAAAAGAAATAGTTGTTCGTTTTTGCTTTTTCATGGCTGAATTGAAAAATTTTAAATTTATTAAATAAATTATGCTTTATGAAAAGTTGTAACTTACATTATTATAGTCAAACAAATCATAAGTTGTTCAGTATCAATAAATAAGCAGCACCACTAAATTACTTCTATATTTTTGTTTTGTTTTTTTTTTTTTACCAAATATAAATTTTCACCGACACCTTAGACGTTCAAAACTCAATAGAAAATAAAAAAATGTAAAAAGAATTGTGTTAATGTTAGATCCCCTAACTACATATATAATCAAAGAAAAAATAAGGGACAGCTAAATCCTTAGAATTTTTTTATCCGGGTAAAGAAAAAAAAAAACGTGTAAAAATGGGATAAGTTTATTTTTGTCGACCGTGTTATTTCAAAATCATGTAAAAAGAGACCGTGTAAAAACAGGATTAGTGTATATTAAACGGAAAGAGAAGACTGTAACTTATTTCCTCTTAACCTCGTCCTAAATAAACTTGTAAATCAAAATTGAAAATTTCAATAAAATCCACTTGGTAGCTTCCTCCCGTCGTGTTGTGTTTGTACAAATTCAAAAGCCAAGGGTAAGTTGCTTATTGCTATGCCACGAAACTCTTTGTTTCTCGATTCATTTTTTCTCATATTTATACTAGCCCTTTTGCCAGTACATACTGCGGTGTCAAAACAGAGATAAATACTGACTTTACTGGTTTTAAAAGTAATTTTAGTTGCAGTAACGTAAAACAAATCCCGAAATTGTGGGATCTGCAGATGAACTGGCGGTCACATTTTAGCGTTCGAAAACAAACTTCCGCGTTGTGGCTATGGCATCGTGCTTGGTATTGTCGTATTGTGAAGTACTGCTGTATATACGATAGGCGTAAAATTCATTGCATAACAAGACCATTAAACACTATGCGGTCAGGAATGAATAAATTTTCGGTTCACAGTTGACAGTTGTTATTTTCCGGCAAATGTGAAGCTATTCATGCTTGTTTCCACGTAATTTAAAATCGCGTAATTACAGGCAACTGGACAAGAACACATTCTGCGGTTATAAGCAATATATTAAGCAGGAGATTTACATATCTCGGGTTTTATGATTTTATGACTATTTATTTTATTTTTCTTTGAAAGTGCTAAAGATGTGCTTTCTCAACAAAAGACATGGTAAAACGTAACATATTTGTCAAAACTTATTTGAGAATATTTGAATATCAGTGTAATACATATTTTATGAGCATTCGACATCAAATACTGGAGTTGCAGTATGGAGTCTTCCTCTTAATTCCACGAGAAGGATCTTGGTAATATATATGTAATCTTAACTTCATCTTCCATAGAATATAAAGATCTCTTCACTCGTAATTAGAACTAAAACTTAATGAAAATTTCGAGCTCGTAAACAAATTCACTGCATCAGTACTTCAAAAATTCACCAACACAACAAATTTAAGCGTTAAGGCATGAATTTAAGAATGTATTTATTTATGTATGCGTGTGTTGAAATTAAATTTTTTTAATTTTTAATTTTTATATTCATGCGTATTAGTAGCACAATGAAATTCTTACATAATTTGTTTATCTACCATGCGTTCTGCAAAGAGATGCAAAAGCACACTTTCCATAGGGCGATGTTAAATATGACTTCTTTAAGTACATCTTCAAGAAGCGACCTGAGAAGTATATGCTTGAGCTCCAGTCCCGTCGTAATATAAATGTAATGTGGGTTGTAATTAAAACAAGAACCAGTAGCAGGTATGTAAAAAGGAATTATTGTACCTGAAAATTCAGACTGGCGCGAAGCTCTTAAAAAATTACTAATCCTACCACGCGTTTTATAAACATATATAAAAGCACCCTTTCCAAAAGACAACATAGAAGCATATCTTCCATAATATATTATAAAGGCATGCCGTCTTTAAGTATATCCTCGAGAAGCAAGCTGGAAAGTATAGGTACTTGACCTCCAGTTCCGCCGCCATGCAAAGGTAAGGCGGGCTATAATTAAAGCAAGAATTACTATCGGCTCTCTTAGAAGGTAAGTCCGGCTGTGAAATTTGTTGAAATCTCATAATTTCCAACACTATCAAAAATTTGAACTGCAGTAGGCAAAAGTTTTAAAGGAAACAAGTTTATTAAATTCATTTGTCCCCCAGAATTTTGCACGGTGGTTCCCTTACTTTATTTCTTTATTCGCAGATTTTGCTCGTCTAAAGATAGGTAAAATTGGAACAACCTGTTACTTTGGAACAGGTACAGCTCTGTCCCAATCTGTACCTGTTCCAACTTTTTCAGAAAATCTGTGTACCAATACCAAATAGTCTCATATTGCTCCATCAGAGTAGCTCTGACAGTACCAATACCAAGTCTCATATTTCCCAATTATGTATGTAGTTTATAAATTCAAAATAAATCTTTGACTGATACAGCCTATACATTCACACAGTCACACTACACATAAGCTTTAAACTTTATGCAACAGGAAGTTAAGAGTACGATATCATAGGGTAGGGTGCCCTGGCGTGTGACTGAAATATATCATAGACAGTCGTGTATCTGTATAGAAGTAGGTATGGAAATTAATTTTAAATGAATTTAAATAATCTTGAAATTCTAAGAAAATGTCTTTTATTTACAGGTATGTTTGGTATGTTTCTGTAATGCATATTTTACTTTTTTCTGTAGGTATCCGTAAAAAAAAAAACTAAGAGCTACATTTTCGGTTCACTATTGCAACTTTAATATTTTCAGCGTTGATTTCTTAAATAAATTTAAATGAATAATATTTTTTTGGTAAAATAAAATCATAATATATGTTACATAAATTTTTAACACATCTTTTGTGTACCCTAAACTAAAAACAATCCTCTTTTATTATTTGTTCCAAAATTGGGACTTGTAACTGATACTTTGGAACAGATACTTTTGATACTTGGAACAGGCTGCAACTGTTCCATAATATCCCAATTACCCAGCCCTAATAACGGCCGATGAATGAAGGTGCGCTGAGTGCGTTTGCGCCCGACCCACTGCGCCGAATATGTTGTGTTGTGCATCATTCTTTTAGAATAATCAGTACAGTAACACGAAAAGATAAACACGTCGAATGATTCGTAATATCCCGCATCTCCCATGTTGAGGCAGTCGACCAAATGTATATAAAACAGCTGTTAAAGCAACATTGGTACTCAGTGCCTCTGGAACATGGTGTGGTTCATTCCGGAATTGACAGCCATTAAAAATCTGTATACTTTTCTCTGGTATTTTACACGACTTATATTTCTGTGCCATCTATGGTAGTGCCTAGGTACCAATTGAGTGGTTTGCGTCACGGAGAAATTAAAATGACAATTAGAATTCCAGATTTTATTTGAGTGTTGGACAGGTGAATTTTACCTGAGTTTTGTAGTGTTTTCTACTGCTTCTTTTCAGGTTTTTGTCAACTAATCATTGTGAGACATCGTTCTGAAGCTATCTATCGGCATGGATCGTGGATATCAGTGAATTTCCAGTTTTATTTTAAAATTATAGGTAATTCACAAATTGCCTAGCATTACAAGTACATTTTGTTAATTTATGCTTTCATAAAGTGTAAAACAATTGCAAGCTTAGTGTTTTATCCCAGCGGGAATTGAAAACATCACAATATGCAAGCGGAAACTCTAATCGGAAGCCATAGATGCATGTCTTTTCGTTGGACCCTTAATTTCTTTCTAACATAACATGTCTTTAAGAGGAAGTAAGAGAAAAGCTTTTCTATCGCTTCCTCCAAGCTTCCACTGGAATGCTGAGCAATTTTTTTCGCTGAGCTCTCTTCCACCAAGCTTCAATGTGACTAACATGGAGCAATTGAGAAAAAGTACTTTGCTTCCACAAGGATTCATTTGAAAGGTCTGACAATTTTTATTAATTGTATCTTCTTTCCCGTCTAATTTAAGTTAGTTGCTCCTTAGTTAGCTCCAGTTAATGCCTTCATCGGGCGATATTATAACTCTCGAGGATCTCTGTATTTCTTTTAATCTGTAAATTCTTATTGATTAGTATTTCTTTATTTCTTTTTATACCCTGAATAAAATCTATAGGGTATACCAAGTTTATCATTCCGTTTGTAATGCATAGAAATAATAATGGTAGAGTAAAATTTGGATTTTTCATGTCCATTTGTTCTCATGCTAACTCGAGAACGCATTCACTTACAGTTCTGAAATTTTGCACTTGGGCTTGAACAAAAAAAAAGTAAATTTGGCTAATAGGACTAATCGGGCAACTCCAGATAAAAATACAAAAATTTCGTTTTTCACTATATATTTGGGCACTACCTGAGAGCGCGTTTCCTTGGCAATAGTAAATAAAACTTAATAAATGGACTAAATCAAACCCCATAGAAAACTTTGTTTTTTAATATACAGGGTGTTTCATAATTAGTACACCAAATTACAAAAATTTATAATATGAAGGCGGGGGTCAGACGCGTCGTTTCTGCGGTTGGGGCCTTAAGATTTTTAGTACTTCTTCCACTTGACACACCCTGTAACTTTCTTGATATATATCCTATAAAGTTGTGATTCATCTCGGATGATAGCAACCTGTCATAGCTATCCAATGAATGCCCATTCAATCTTCCTGTCACCTTCCGTCGGAAGTTGTAAGACGTCCAAATCAAAAAATTGGAAAAAAAACTTAATTTTTTCAAATTTAACGATTATTGGAAAGCTGGGACGGTTTGCTGTCATATGAGATGAATCCCGCCTTGATAGGGTGTATACCAAGAAAGTTGCAGGGTGTGTAAAGAGGAAGAAGTACAAAATCTAGAACCCCTACCCCCGAAACGACGCGTCTTACCCCCCCCCCCCCCCACCGCGCTCTCCATATAATTTTTTGCTTGTTTCCACTTCAGCTATCAAACCCTTGAGCTAGGTGCACCAATTATAAAACGCCCTATATATTTGAAAGCTGTCTGAAAACACGTCGGCGTGGGGCGCTCAAATTTTGTTCACAGCGTTTTAGTAAAAATAGAAAAAAAAAAGATATTCAAAATGAGCAAAATCGGTCAACCCCTTCTTGGTGTTGCTATATAAAACTTTGAGTTTCTGAGAGCAATTACAACTTTATGTCTTTCTATGGTCATTATTTAGACAAACAGTACTTAATGAAGTCTCCAAATTTTAAAAAATAGATAAGAATATGTACTTTAGCCCAATGTGGACTTCTAGTACACCTCCAGTATGCAAAATAAAAAGGCCCATGCCAAAACTCAATTAGTCGCACCAAAATGACAGATTTTGGTGACGGTCTTTATTCTTCCGAGTTAGATAAGGGGCTCAAAGCACGATTTGAGTAAAAGTTTCACCCCTCATGCCCTTTTAATAATTTATATAACACGAAAGAAATATTGGCTGTCAAAACAAAAGATTGAAGGAAATTTAAAGAAATTTAAGCAAAATAAAAAAATTTCTGATACGGAGAGAAGAAAATACAAATTCCGTGGATTATTTTGAAAAGAAAATTTTAACCGATTGAAAATTATTGTCCCATTTGGAAGTTTTTTTTTTTAATTAATGATTTGGTTAACTAAAATCGAAAAATCGATAGTTCAGAAATTTGTCAAAGAACTAATGCCCTAAACACACAGCGCTCTTAATGAAGAAATAATGAACGACTCATTAATCTATAATTACTCATTATAAACTGCAGCACACAGCCATTTCTTTAATTAAGTTGTATTGTCAAAATGGTTTTGATAAACTTATGACATAAAAGAAGCGATATGGATCGAATTAAAACGACAAACTTTGTTTTTATTTGTTTTACGTTTCAATTTAACAATAAATGAGGAAAACATTATATTAAAAAGAATATTCCCAATATAGTTTGTGATTTGCATTTCTTTGCATTTCTTCTTCTTATTTTTCAAATCGGCAGATGTACAGCAGAGCTCCACATTTATCCCAAATCTAGCACATTATTCCTCATTATAGCTATAATGATGGCAGAAAACACTTCATTAGTGTACTTCATTATGATCTGATTTTCCAACCATAATGACGTATACTATGGAACTCACGGCATTTTAGTTAATAGTTAGTACTAATGATTCATCAGATAGTACTGTGTGTCTAGAGTATAATGCTCTATACACACAGCGCTCTTAATGAAGAAATAACTAACCACTCATTAGTCTAATATCATTTTAAACTGCAGACGTACAGCCATTTCTTTAATTAAATTGTACTATCAAACCGGTTTTGATTTACTTACAACATTAAAGAAGCGATATGGATGGAATCAACGCGATAAACTTTGTTTTTATTAATTTTAATTTTTATTTATTTTTATTTTATTTCATTTGACGATTGAGAAATGAAAAAAACTTTTCATTAAAAAATATTTTGACATAATTACTTTGTTCTTTGCATTTCTTCTTCTTATTTTTCAAATCAGCAGATGCACAGCGGAGCTCCATACTTAAATTTTATGCTAAATCTAGCACATTTTTCCTCATTATAGCTTCATTAGTGCTTCATTATCATCTGATTTTCGAGCCATAATGACGTATACTGTGTGACACACGGCATTTTAATGAATAGTTAGTACTAATTATTCATTAGATTGCGCTGTATGTATAAGTGTATAAGGGTATAAGGGATCAAATACTTAGAGTAACATCTTTGGAAAACGCACTGTCATGAAGACTGAAATAAATTGGCTGTTGTAAATTTTTTATTGTATATTTGTTGCATGCACTCCAAATTGCCAGAGAATTTATTATATTCGTCTCGCGTTGATTGGGACAATTTATACAATTTTTTTTTATAGCATTAAAATTAGTTTTCTCGTAATGTAAGTGTGCACTCTGTAACATTCATTGGTTTTTTTTTTTAAACCAAACCAAAAAGCCAGAAAAATATATATCAGCTGGCCAGTTATCATTCACAATCCCAAGCACATAATCGTATGCGATAGAATCGGTGCGAGTTAGTATGGACAGAAATCTAGCTACGGAAAGCTATCAAACTAGCTCATAAGAATCTACTCTCATGCCTTCGACTTAGCGTGACATAATTATTACAAAAATTTTAACAGCGCATCTTATTCACATCAACGTGCACGCAAACAACACAACTTAATAACTATAACAGTAAAAATTTAAGCCAATAAAATAAAGCTGTTTGGTATTCACCATAGTGCTATCCGACTGCCATAAGCAATAGCCCAATCCCTTTCTACAAGTTCCAGAATATGCATTTCGAGGATCCCTAGCACTGCACTTCACCAAGAAGAACCATTGCACCTGTATCACGCATTTAATTAAAACAAAACAGCATTTAGCCCATAATAACAGACGCGCGGTTCCAGGGACCGCTAGAGATGTAATTCATCTTATATTATTGTCAACGTAAACTATTAAGCTTTTTTCTTTAGAGTAGCTTCTCCACCGACTACTGATGATGCGGTAAGTACTATTATTTCTTTTGTTATTGGGAAAATGTCTATGCAGCGATTTGCGACACCGAACTTTTGCCGTTAAGTAAGTATTTTTTTTATAAGGTATGCAAATTTTTAGTGAAATGCCAATATGCCAAATTTACGGAAAAAATAAAAGGGAATGGTACGGATTATGAGAAAATGGTGTCTGGAGCTTTTGATAGTGATGACACATCAGATTTTCAAATCTTTTAAAATGTTTAGCAATTTTTGCCAACAAAGCAGTAAGGATATGCCATGCCGGTTTCCTCTAGCCGAACATTTTTAAAGTACTTTTCTGAATTTCACATGGAATGGATCCTAATCCAAAGAAATTAATAATTTTTCTTTTATCTTTTCTATTATTTTATTTCATTTATTAATCTTTATTTAAATCATTATACATTTTATGAATTTTTGAAGTATAATAGTATTTTATTAAAAGTTTTTAAATCAAAGTCAAAAAGTTAGAAGAAGTTATATAGATAAATTATGATTTTTAGCTCCCATTTAATAATAAAACACATTTAAATTTCAATATTTTGTTTATATTATTTATGTTTTAGGAAATTTAATATACGATTCGTGGGACCGCTGGGCTGTGTTAATGTGACTGATTTATGCGTGTGTGGTTAAGGGTTTAAAATTATTTTAATTTATTCCCGCACTGTACTACGCGTTGATCACATTGTTAATTCCAACCACTATTCGACCGGCATTCCTGCATAGCTTACTTGAAAAAAGTTAATACCAAACTGTTACCTATAGACTAAGGGACTGGCGCACTTTCCTATATAGTGTGCCAAGACCCTCGAGAAATACTTCAGTAGTCATGAAACAGATTCTGATTCTTATAGTAATGTGCAAGACATTGTATTTATATTTGCTTTGGAGCCTAAGCTACTATCCATACAAGAAAATAATCTTCCAGCAATTTTAAACTTGACTCTTTACCTTCCCAAAGGCTACACTACTATACAGGGTGTCTCAGACTAATAAGACTATATTTTGCCAAATGACTCCTTTCATCCAGACAAGTAAAAGTTTGTATGGCAGTGTAAGGACAAAATGTCACCCTACCGAGTTACAGGGTTATTAATAAGATATTCTCTTTTTTCTTTAAACATCCTATATCTTCAAAAGTACATGATGTACTGCCTGTTTTAAAATAGCATTGTATGCACAACCTTGGACTCTTTCCTACGAATGCTGAACCACCCCCACACTCCTCTTAGAGCCAGAGTTATGAAGCTTCGAATAAAAAATTTGGTTTTTCAAATACCCCCACTAATATACATTTTTTTTACAAAATTTCGAAAGCCCAGGGTCTCCTCTTTAATTTAACCTATCACACTCTATGTGCTAACCGTAACCGTTAAAGAGTTATTAGCTCGTAACATATTCAGGTCATACCGAAATTAAATGATATTTTTTTAAATGACTTGTTTTCAGTAACTATGGGAATAAATTATCTGTGACCTGAATGGGTTAGGAGCTAATAACTCCTTAACCATCACAGATACAATATAAGTGTACTAGATTGCATTAATGGGGAGAAATTTTGTAAAAAAAAACCGCATCTTAGTGGTGGTATTTAAAAAAGAAAACAAAGTGTTGAATTTGAAGCGTCATAACTCTATGGAGGCCTGCTCTATAGAGTTATGATGCTTCACATTCAACACTTAGGTGGTTGAGTAATCATAGGAAAGACATCAAGGTTATGCATACAATGCCGTCTTTAAATAGACAGTACACCACATACTATGAAGATATAGGGTGTTTAATGAAAAAAAAGGATATTTTACTAATCACCCTGTAACTCGGTAGGGTGACATTTTGACCACCCACCCCCACCCTGCCATTTAATTTTTTACTTGTCTGGACGAGAAAGAATCATTTGGCATATTAGTCTGGGACAACCTGTATGCCTTACTTAACAAAATAATAGCTGTGTTCTTTTGTGTCCGCAGAATAGAGCAGAACAACACATACACAAAATAATGCCTCATACATTTTCATAGAAGATTTAAATGAAGCGAACAGGACAAATAGTTCGCTTCAATCGACAGAACAATTTGTTCTCTCCAGTATATGGGAGTTCTAGAACAAGGTACACAAAAGAACACAGCTTGAAATAGTTTTGTTTAAAGACCATTTTACGCTCAATAACTCTTAGCTAAGTAATAATTACAATAGCGGCCCGACTCTATCTCATGGCTTGGGAAGTATTTCGGGAGGGTTTGAGTGGGCATATTGCAAATAGTTTTTTGTAGGCACGAAACACCCACACAGAAAGTTAAGTTCGATTATTTTCATAACAACAAACAATTTTTTAAAAGAAAGTTGCCATTCACTTCCCTGGAGCTCAGTAATTGTGGGACAATTGCTATAAAAAAAAGACCAAAGTAACAGTATTAGTATATGGGAACAAAAACGCGCATCAATAATAAAACGCGGATCAATAAATTTATCGAAATCTACATCTGGAAAGGTACCTCGTATTATTGTGGATATAAAAACAAGTTATTGGTTTCTATAAAGATTAATGATGACCCAAAATAATTAGGTTATAAAATTGTACAGCAACAAATGAGACCTAAATCAAAATCCTTCCTGGGCATTTTGTATATACATGTGTAAGTAAATGCGTAGAATTTAAAAATTTTTTCAATTCAATGTAACTGGCAACTTTCAATCCTCCAACCAATTGCTACGTTGGAAATTTGATTTTGTATGAAGAAGGTTTTTGAATTATTAAAATATACGTGTCAACAGCATCCACATCAAACTCATTAAAATTTGGTCCTTGACAAACCTTTTGTAAATTGTAACTATTAACAAGAACACACGCTGTTTCCCAAGCAATTAAGGCAAGCTCGATCAAAGGCTCATTAATCTTCAGAAATCCTCTGTCAGGATAAGAGTAAACATAATTTTGTTCAGTATTTTGTATAGTTAGTTTATTCAAATTGGCCTTTATAAATATGGAAAATAAAATACGAATTATCCTCTCACGGAAATTAAGATGAGAACCGCAACAAAAGTATTTGTTCTGTTTAACGTATTGGCTATAAACCAAAAATCATTTCTTTATAGGATAAGTTTCAGATAGTATACCCCGTGATTCAAAACAGATGAACTAATAGATAATGACATAAATGAGGTACATCAATGCAATAAGTATGAAACTGATATAAAAATAAGTAAATAAGCTAGAAGTTATCTAAGACCAATTCTTATGATACCCTAGATGGATGCCCGTATGTAATTTCGTATGTACTCTTTCTACAAGTTTGATTTTTGAACTGGTTATGCGCATATATTTCTAGAAAGGTTCGTCGGATAGTAAACATTATTAAAACCAATTTCATAGGATTTAATATTCTGAAGAACTTTTCAGTACAATAAAAACATCTAAGACTGAAGGGGTTGCCCAATTTAGTCTATTTTTGAAACTTTATTTACAATTACTATGAAAAAGCTGTGTACACTCAGAGAAATATTAATGTTGAATCAACAAATCATATTGTTTGATATAAAAATTGTTGAAAATTAATTAAATTGTGGTTAAATCAATAATTTCACAATACAATTTTAACAAAAAGTAGTTGTATCAACAATATTTTCATAAGCAACAAACATTCAACATCTTTGAAATATTTGTTTATCAATATATTTTACTGATTTAAACTAACACTTTACTCTGTGTGAATTGAATACAGATAATTAATTCAACAAACATTTTGCTGATATAAACAGGGATATGTTTGATCTAAACAAAACTTTGGCAGTATTACTTACATCAATCATTTTGGTATTTGTTTTAAAATTACTTAATTGTTACTCTGCAAAAGTTCTTATTTGATTTGACAATTAAATTTGTGTTCTGAATAGTTCGTGTTCCTTTTCAGTTTAATTGAAAGAAGAACAAGATGCGGTTGGAATGCCATTCATCTTCAGGTTTATTTCTGATTGGATTGTTCACAAATTTGCTGCGGAAATAAAGTGGCGGTGTTTAAATTTTCAACAAGTGAGTGATGTTTATAGTTTTTAAAAATCCTAGATCATGTAATACTTGACTTTGAAACCCAGAATTCAGAAATTGTTCTATGCGAAGACGATGTAAAGCTTATTCAGTTATTACAATCGTGGGAGCTTATGGGCATATATGACCATTTGAAAAGTGAGTGATGCTTTTTTCATACTGATTAATTAGTATTGTCAGTAATGTAATTTCTATATAGTTGCTGGAATTGATTTTAAAAGATTGAAATATTTGAATCGTGGTGACATTGAAAGAATTTTTGCGGATTTCTCTTTATTGGGTATGGCGGCCGAGTTTAGAGAAAAATTAAGGCAGTAGAGGGAAGAAAATTTAAGTAATTAAAGATTATAAAACTTTTTTAAATTCAACAAGCTGTAATTAAATTAAATTATACATTATATATACATATTCTTTTTTTCTGTATTCTAAATAACATTGAGTGCTAATGTTTATAACATTTAAGTTTTTGAATGTCCGTTTCTATATTGATTTGTTTCTAAACTCTTTGCATTATCTGGATGTAGGTAATTTATAATGTGATGTTTTTCTAAAAATTCTAAAGAGAAATTCGAAAATAAGTAAAAACTTTTCTGCATATGCAAATTTAAGCTTTTCTCGTCTCCTCCGGAGAGCATTATTTGTAGACTTTTTCAATAATAGTCCCCCAATATTGTTTATAACCACTCTAGTAAAAATGTCTTCGAAAAAGTTGAAGAAATTGATTCTAGACTAATATGGTAGATTTTCTTCTAATTTTTAATACTCCGTGTATATATTTTTTTCTTCCAGTTCAATAACAACGGTAGTACACTCTCTGTTAATATACATGTTTCGCGGTGGATTAAAACCAATTGTATGTAATCAGAATCAAGAACCTCGTCTCCTTCATTGATAAATGCATATGCAGAGCCTCTAAATGTAACATTTTCTCCCATCAGAGTCAATGCTGAGCTTATTTTTGTAAATTTTTAGATCGATGTAAATATTATGTTCTTGAGCAAAGACCTGAAGGAAAGACCATTCTGCAGCCCAACACCAAACGTTAGCGAATTGTCTTATTGATGCTGGCATAGCAACGAAAGGAAAATCAACTGGGAACGACCTAAAAGCCCTGAGCGAGAAGATCAGTAAAAGATTTCCGGGGGAAGGCGTAGTAGGTTTTTTCATATTTCTGTGTTTAAACACGAATATGTTAATTATTTTTATTTTAAGAGAAGTCAGTACACAGCAAAAGTTTCAATTTAGATAGCAGCGTACCTGTAGGCAATAAAATTTACTATACGTAGGTTTGTGTCCTGAAAGTGAGAAAATTCATGTAAAATTAGCCTAGACCTAAACCAAAGACCATGCTAGAAACATCTATCGTAAAATACTTAGACCCAACATGCGACAATTTAAGATGAAAAATGCATATTTGCAGTTCAAATAAATTGAAATTTTTTAACAAGAATTAACTCTCCTTAATTTTTTTTTTCACCTAAGTGTTAAATATACTATTTTGCTTTGTATTTCAACAACTCTCCATGGAATATTGCAATTTATAGTCGGTGAAATATCGAGAGAAAAAAAAAGTACTATTAGAGTCAAATAATAAAAAAAAAACGCAACTAAACATGAAAAAACTTGACGTTATTTGCTAGATCTACGCTTTATCTTTCTAAAATAGTCACAATCTGAAGAAATGAGAATACCTACTAAGAGGAATTTGATTTAAAAGACTTGAATTTTTACCATTTTTTACAAGTTTCTGAGCTAATATCTCCATTCCAATGCAGTTTTTTAATTTTTGCCGACGTTATTTACTAGACTTCTTCGTTACCTTTAATTTAAGATATAAATCGTTATTCTGCTACAAACAGTTCGCCAGAAATTCACATTGAAAAATGTTGCAAATCTTAGTACTGACCCCTATTAATTTTAGGAAACTTATTATTGCCCACGTATAGCAAATTAGAAACGTTAAAAAAATTCTAATATATTTTGTAGTTTTGCTGAACAATCCTGAGTTCTATTAATTTCTATTTAAAAGAATATCCATGTATTAAGTATATGGTATCTTAATTAACAGAGTCACATTTTTATTACGTATGTATCAAAATTAATAATAATGCTTGCAAATGTATAGCATCTATGTAAATATGATACAAGACAATACATTTAAAATTTTTTAAATTTTTTGAAGAACTGAAATGAAATGAATTTTCTACTAATTTTTCTTTATTTCATAATTTTGATGTCAATCTGAAATATAAAAGACAAGAGCTTTTGATGTAAAACAGTCTGTCTTCTAAAAAATGAATATATAGTTAGATAGAATACAAAACGATTGAATAAAAACTTATTTTATTGTAAATGAAAATAAAAAAAAATGTTTAAAATAATATGGGTTTTATTTAAATAAAAACATATAGTTTTAAGACAATAATTCTATACAAATTGAAACAAATATTGCAGTTACTTCTTTCAACAATTTTCAACAATTAAATTAATAATTCTAATGTTTCATTAAAAAAATATGAATTTTTAATTCAATA
This sequence comes from Dioctria rufipes, assembly GCA_963924295.1. Lineage (NCBI taxonomy): Eukaryota > Metazoa > Arthropoda > Insecta > Diptera > Asilidae > Dioctria > Dioctria rufipes. Next base: position 211,623,799 of record OZ002741.1, read on the forward strand.
ATAATTTGTTTGAAGAAAATATTGCTTTTGTTAAAAATCAACAATAATAATATTTGAAAGAAAGATAATTTTTTTTATTCAAACGTGTATAATTTAGAAACAAAAATTAATAATACTCTATATTGTTACATGTAAATCAAACACGGTCATGTTTTCAAACCAACAAAATTTAGGATGAATACAAAAAAAAAAAAAACAAATGAATTGTTGAATCAATGCATATTTTAGTTAATTTGGCCTACGTTTTTCTCTGAGTGTACTTAATTTTAGCTGTCTACGTCGACGCGTTCTCAGGCAGTGTTCAAATATAGTGAAAAACGAGATTTATGTATGGCAACTCTACGAAGGAGCTTCCCGATTCGTCCCATTTTCAAACTTGCATTTTTTTTTAATCTGAGTGCAAATCTGTGTTCATTACAACCTACAAGCCATCTTATTCAGTAGTCAGTTGGTATAGTGTTTTTAGACTTTAGAATATTTTACTAAGGTAGATTTAGTTTCTACAAACTTTTACAAGTTTCTAAATTTAGCTTTTATTTTAATATTTGCATCTCAGTTTCATCTGAATTTTCCGCCGATCGTTTAGTTCGTGATACGCTTGAATATTTGCCCGATTTAGTTAATTTTTAAAAATGCATTCACAATGTTTATGAAAACGCAGTGTACAAAAGTTCAGCTCTATACGTCGACACGTTCTCAGGTAGTGCCCAAAAATAAAATGAAAACCCAAAGTTTTGTATGGGGTTGTCCGATTTAGTCCATTTTTATGCCATAGATGAAATCTTATGGTAAGATACTAAAGATCGATGCACACTTACCGGCACAACACGAACCGGCACAGACAGGCAAAATATTTTGATTTGAAACCAAATTAGCTCATTCACATTAACCGGCACCGGCAGATACAGGCACATATCGGAAACTTCACTGCCGGTCGCTATCGCTGGCTAGAAACCGGCATTTACGGTTGCTGGTCTAGTTACGAAGTTAACATGGGATCACTTTCATATAGTTTTCTCTCGATACTTGCCTTAATTGAAAGTTTCCTTTCCGTTTTATGTCGTTATAAGTATGTGCACAAAGATGCTGGTGCCGGTCGATGGCTGTCTGTCCTAGTTCGTGTTATGCCGATAAGTGTGTATTGACCTTAAGCTTGTCGTACCGTTTGTAACACACAAATAATTCTGATATAGCAAAACGGATTCGACACCCAGGTACATATTGTTATGCGCAAGAAAGTGACACAAGCGACATCTATGGGAAATGTAAACAACTGTAGGTTAGTGACATCTTAGTAAACTTTGGTTTCGAAAAACGGAATATTCAGGAAGGTTATATTATAATTTCTAGAGTATAAATACGGCGCTTCTCACATCCAGGAGGCGAGCCTTCTTTCAGACAGTGAAGTAAACGAGGAAAGTACATTTCGTTGTTTTTCTGAATGAAACTTCGACGAAAACATTGAAAAGAGATTTTCTCGAAAAACACAGTAAAAAATCAACAATTCAATTTCTTGTGAAGATTGAAAAAATTAGTATTTTTCGACACTTTAGTTAAGTTTAGTTGGAAATATTCGCTGTAGCGGGGTAAAAAGGTGAGTTTTTCGACTCAGCGTTTTCATTTTTGTCTTTTTGTGTTTTGCCATACGCAGGGTAAAGCGTCAGTATTATAAAAACAAACTGAATCCTGAAGTGCCACCTAAGTTACTTTCCAACAACGTGAGCAGGACTTGTGTCAGTGGCAATAAGGATAGCGGCTCTACTTGCGAGTTATGTTCGAACAATTTAAATCTTCCCCTGTAAGCAGGGTATGGTATTATTTCGTGAAATAATTAAGAACCCTACAAATGTTTTGGAAGATATTAACTTCGATTGTATCTCTTTGCTGAAACAAAACAAAATGTACGTTGCTGGCGTTATGAAAAAACACAACAAAGCTTTGTGACGACTTTCAGTTTATTGGATAATTTTTTACTTCTATTAGATTTGACAAAACAAACAAATTACTATCGACGTTGCTGTGAAGGGGGGATATTGGAATAATTTCAATACTTCCACTTTCACGTTGGTACTGATATCATTTCCCAATACCTGTGTACAGAATTCGATGGAACGTGAACTATCACTCGAAGTAAAGTGCCGAGGTTAGCAACATGATGATCTGAAAAAAAAACTCTAAACATCAGTCGTAGAAATACCCGTTACTGTTGGTGTAGATAATAATTGCTGAGGACTTCTAGTTCTCTTTTCTCTTATTTCTTGTTGCCTTTTAGAGTCCTGTCGAGAAACTGACACCTTTTTTTATTTGCAACGCCTTTTTATAGTACTTTTTGAGGTCAATGTTTGCTGTTTGCCAGATTCCACATGTAAAGTGAAACTCTTTATTCCTGTCTTTTTTAATTATTTCCACATGCAAAGTGATTAGTAAGATGTCGAACTCAATCTTTACGAATTTTCACATACGAGGAAAACATAAAATTTAAGATTGTTTCGAGTTTTAGCATTAGCTGCTGAAACGTCTATTGTCCAGGATTTACCGGATGATCCAGCTCACTTGGCTGATTTGCTTGGAGCGTGGTTCTCCTTCGGGTGTGTAGGCAAAGTAACTGAAGCTATATTTTCTAGATATCTGATTCAGATGAAGTATATGCTCGTTTTGTGGAACTAATTTTACCCATAATTATTGGCCATCTGGTTTATATTCTGAGTGCCTATCTCACTTAAAGACCGCTACACAAGAACATGCTCATTCTAAATCCTCTAGGTTGAATGTGCAAGTTCCCAACGGCTTGGTATCCTAATTAGTGAAGGGTCTCTCTCTGCTCAACGCTATATATGGGTCTGTATACGAGCTGACCGTATTGAGTTGAACAGGGAACATGATATCATGCCCCCGTTGCATTGATTAGGAGTATCGCCACCACATTGGTGAAGGAAATAGGAAGTTTCCTGTCCCATTAGCATGGACATCGGAAAGAAGCCTGTCTAAGTAAACTCCGAAATTCTTCCAAAAAGCCATTGAATAAGACTAGAAGAACTGGATCGAGGATGAACTGCTGAAATGCGGTAACACATAGAGCAACTACTAAAGGCTTATCAGGAAATCAAAAATCTATAATGGATTCTTGTCGACTAATTTCCCAGGCTGTAGATTTGATGGTGGCCTACAGTTGAGTGGTAATTTTTCTCTTTTTACCACGATGCGCTGTCAGTGATTGGTTAATATAGTGAAGGTGAAAAGTAGTCTTCAATAATACTAGGCCTACATGGCTTTAGGTCCAGACGTAATAGTTAACTAGTCAATTTCAACCTTCCCAGTCTGCAAAGCGCCGGGTCTAGACAGATGTTTTCTGGTATTACTGAAAGCGATCTAGGATATATCCCTCAGATATAGAGCAATGTTGGGGGTGGTCTTCGATCCAATACCTGACTGGGCATCGTGTACGACCCAAAGAATTTGCAAATTAGAAGCCTCTACTCAGTCTTTTTGAAAGGCCCGAAGAGGCACGTGAATGAACGTATTAAGAAAGTATCCTTAGAAGCTTCTCCATTACGTATTTCCATCTGGAATTTTTCAAGATCATTAGAGTGAACACTGGCCCTGATAGTGAAGTCAACCATCCTTCAATCATCAAATCCCACAAATAAATAGGTTTATTTTATTTGTTCCAATATATTATACAAGTCGTGAAGTTTATTTCACATAAGAGTTCAACGCTATTGATTGTCATGCAATCCTATGTTGCTTAAGCAGGTAAAATAATTTATATTTATTACTAAGTGGAGAGCCGGCGGTGCCCGGCGATAATATGGATGTGAAAAACATCTTTTTTAAACAAAAAAACTTTGAAAAAAAAATTTCTTTGCCAAAGAAGGCGTTTCGAATCAGCTGGATCCGTAGTACTCATCAATATGGTTTGGTTCTTGCCTGCTGTATACGCCATAGAGAATTGTCAAGCTGACTTCATATAAGCACTTAAAAATAATTTAGTGTGAATTATATATGAGGCGAAATACTACGTATATACTTCAGTGCCTAGCTATTCACTTTGGCGTACACAGCAGGAAGGAACTAACCCATACTGATAACTAATACGGTTCCTGCTGGTTCGAAACGATCTATATTTTTCGTTTACAAGATGAATTTTTTCACTTAATTCTCGAGCTTCGGATTTAGCAGCAAACTCAGTCAAATTCATTTTGACTAAATTCGCTATGAATTTATTTCATAGCAAAACTCTCTAGATGATATAGATGCCTAGATGGGTAGGGGTGGGGGTCGACGTAGTTGGTGTGATTAGAGATGCATAATATCTAAGCTATCATCTGGCTCGATGGTGTGATTCCGTTCTGTGTATGTGGGTGTGTGTTCGTGTGCATATGTGTATGCCATGCATACGTTCCAATGTGTGGGTGAGTGTAACTCTCTATGGCGATGCGCTCTCAGGCAGTCCCCAAGTATATAGTAAAAATCGAAATTTTTGTATGGAAACCCTAGGAAAGAGTTTCCGGATTAGTCCAATTTTCGAACTTAAATTTACATTTTTTTTTAAACGCCCTGTAGAAAATTAGAGCTCTCCACGTCAATCTATCCCTGAAAATCGGACTATTACGAACAAAATAAAAAAAAATCCTCAAGAGATGCGATTGTCAACGAACAGCATTTCATTTTTATTTATATATATACCAGCAAAATAAGCCTGTTACAATTTATAGTTTAAGTTGTCTTTTCGAGAAGTGAATCAAGAATCATTTTCAAATTTTAGGTTCAAATCTTTCGAAATTTGAGCCACAAACTCTTCCTGACGAGAATCATTAAAAAACTAATATTTTACCTATATTTAGAAAAGTAAAACAATTACTTACCTACGAAGATTTTGTTTCTTTCTGTCTAGATTACAATTAAATGTAATGCAAAAGTCGACGAATTCATCCTATTATCGTGGTGAAAATAAGAGACCAAAAGAAAAGAGCCAAACAGAAAGGATTTTTGAATCCTTATTATATGTGGTCTGTTGACGGGTGGCAGCAAATTACAGTGACTCAACATTTCATGAGAATTGTTCTTATTGCTCCCTTGAGCTATATTAGATAGATCATCCTAATAAGCATATAAATACACTAACACAGAATTGCACAGTTGACCTTTCGTCTGATGCCTTTGTTTCTGATTTCTCCAGCGTTGAATGCAACCTCATCCCTTCTCATATGTATATGTATGTATGCAATATTTGGGGTAGTATTTTTGCATGTATTAAAGAAATCATTATTCTGATCACTATATGAGTTTACACGCAGCTGTTTTTAGATAAATGGAGAAAAATGACATTAAATATCTGACTCGGTTAAAATGTAGGTAAAATACGAAACAACTTCATGCATAGGACGTGCATTTTGTAAAGGAAATATCAGTAATAATATATATTATAATATATATGTCGTAGGCATTTAATAAAAATCGGCATTTAATTAAAAGCCTAGTCATTTAATTAAAAGCCGGCATTCAATAAAAATCGTATTGATATCTTTCTTTTACCATTATCTGCCTAGGCATTTACTTAAAGGCCGGCATTTAATTAAATGCCGACTGGCTCTCCAGGCAAATAATAAAATAAGCAAATATATATCAACGCACGATCCGCAAGCCTTTACGCCGATAGTGTAATACCACCCGATTTAACCAAATACTAGGAGAGGGAGATGTGTGGTGAAGGGGGAGGTCGCACCCAGGCCTGCGACCCATACTCACACACACCCACACCCACCACCCACATACACACACATATACACATACACACACACACACACGCGTGTCATTGAATTTTTTATACACGTACACTATATTCGCAAGATACCCCGCTCTCTTAATAGTTATTTATTCAATGTATTAATTTCAAAGTTCGTCGTTGATTTGGCGTTATTATGGCGATTTGTTACGTTTAATTTCAAAGTTCGTGAACAGCTTCGCCTTGGACTCAAAGCTCACTTCGCTGCACTCTGCTCCACTCTGCATTATGAATGGAGCATCATGAATTAGTGTTCGAGCATCATCCGGAATGGAAATAATCACACTGTTGGATAATCTCCTTCAAACTACTGATACAGAGATCGTCAAAGTTAATCCAAGTATATTCGCAAACGTCTTCCTACCAATCCCTGAATTAGTGAAACAATTCTACAATTATAACAACTGGAGAACAATCTGCTTATTGTGGATAGATATAGTACTGTTACGTTTTTATGTGGTAAAAATAATTGAAAAGTTTATTTTCAATTACTGATTGCCCCGGCCGAGCGGAGGTGATGGAGCAATCGGATTCCACACGAAGCTTTGGGACTGGAGCGTTTACCGTCCTAAAGTTACTCAAGTGTCTGGGCGGTGTATTGGCTAGATGGCAAAAGTTTTTGATAAACGGGGGAGAGCTTTGTAATTAGTTAGAAATGATATCGCCTTGTGGCACTGCGAGTAGCTCTACAAGTTCCACCGCAAGCTTCTCGTCGAATTTCGAAACCCGTATTTTTACCACTAGGGGCCAGCTGTTACATGTCAAGATTCGCAAATCTGACAAGTGTCAACACGCGTGTTTATCAGTGCTGCATCGATAATTTTCTAACGTTCAGAAATATAGAAATTTCGCGGCTTCGGGAAAAGAAACGGGTGATCGATGAGTCTATGAAGCGAATAGGGAAGAATCTAAAATGTGAGGAATAGTTATTTGGTTCGATCGCAATGTCTTTTATCGAAAGCTTTGGTGTAAAGCTCTCCAGATAAATTCATAGGGGAGTGCTTTCCTTTGTTTTATGTTTTTGTTTTTTTTTTATTCAAATTTAATTTATTTGTTTTATTTTAGATTTATCGTCTTTTTTAAAAAAAATGTTAATGAAAATTACTTAGCTGTGACTTCCCTTGTTCTGAAAGGGAGGTTGGGCTCGGGGGTCCCTCGCTGGGTAACCTGGAAACTCATACGTTAGGCTGTTCGCAGGGGGCTCCCAGGAACACCTCCTGGCACTTCAGTGGGGCGCAGTTGTCCTTTACTTGATCTGCGCCTGGCGCTTGCGACGTTACAGCAGTGGCAGTCGAGTCTGTTTATAGCACTACTGTTCACAAAGGGAATTTGAAAACACCACGCTCGCGGATAAGGTAAAGCTTTCTTATTGCGCTTTATAGTTTTTCTTTATTTTTATTTCAAGTTTTTAGATACACTTTTGTTCAATTAAAAAGATAGACAATTCATTTAGTTAAATTATAAAGATAGAATTATCCGAACTAGTCGCTTTTCCTGTAGACACTCCTCAAGTACACTGTCGACTGTCTCTTCGGCCGATGACCGTTTTTAATTTTTTTTCAGGGTCGTTGACCTTTCGCGGGAGAGCCAAATTATCCGTGCGGGTTGCCAGGGCCTGTAATTGGAAATTCGCCGCGCTACACTATCCCCTCCTAAGAACTCGAAGTTCCAACCGAGTATTATAACCTAAAGGAAAACCTATTAGTGAAGGTGATTCCTGTAATGTAGGTAAAATGAAAATTGATTTCGACTTATTCTAACGCTGTCCATGTTTATTATGAAGACAATTTCTGGATGGTAATATGAAGATTGACTGCAACTTATCATTGAGTCTACCTTGTTTCGATTCATATACACCGCTGCTTCTAAATAGATACTCTAGAAAAGAAAATTGTGTTATATGAAGGTAATTCAATTTTTAATTATTATGCTCTCCAGTTTATTGATCTGTTTTAGTTTTGTAAAATTTATTTAATTCCTTTTTGTTTTTGTAAATATGGGAAAAACAATTATCCGATCCGTGTGTGTTACCTGCTCTGTTTGTATAACGTCGATATTCTGTAGAGCGATATGTAGTATGTGTACTAGGTACCTTTTTTGATTAGCCTCAGTTATGCACATTCTTCAGGATCGAATAGTAGGAGACAAGGCAAGGAAGAAAGAACAGCATCCGCGGGGTTTTCTTGAATATTTGTCAGCAGCCCGGGAATGTAGTGCTCCAAGAATTTAAGATTTTTTGTTTTTTTTTTTTTTTTTAACAATTCAAAAGCCACTCGTGGGGCAGCGAGTAGACCGGGGAATACAGTATAAAATCTCTGATATTTTCAGGTTGGATGTGTATATACATCCTTTATCTTTTTAGCAACTGACGCCACAAAGGTGCATGTCTAATTTAGGTGCTGCGATCACTCCTAGGTCAAATTGAATTATGTTTATGCTGAGTGTTTGAGTTCAACTTTGACGCATTCTTGAAAGGGTGTGCTTCCACCAGATATGCAAAGAGAGCTCCAGCTGGCTTGATGTTCTTTATTTTAATTCGTCCTTGACGCATTCCTGAAAGGTTGTCATTTCATCAGATACGCAAGGAGAGTTATTGTCAAGTATGTTTAGCTAAGGCTGCATCAGTTTGGCCTCGGAAAGGTGATTTCCGCTAACCAGTTTTCCGACAACGCCAGCGTCTGTCTCATGATAACTGGAAGCTATCCGACTTCGGTGCAGGAACTGCCACGATGTCAGAACGTCAGAGTAAAAAAATTCCAGGGGAGCAACAAATATTGACAGCTAAAATTTACTTTGCGATTCGTCATTTTAGGCTTCTCGTTTACTGTGATAGGAATATGCATAAGGCATCTAAATATGCTTCCACGCCGGACACTCGCAACAACACGAACAACTATCGAAAACCAAAGCCTTCCCGAAACAAATAACGCTGAATTGGAATCGGGTCAGTGGTGCCCTGGAGCTTCTTTCCCAATCCCAATCCAGGCCTGAATCCATGTTTAGTTAAAATCTTCGAAGCAATTCCACTAGAGTGTTTCTCCCAAGGTGCTAACAATTTACTTATGTCGTCTTCGAAATTGATCCGAAAGCTGACATTATTATTTGGTCTGCTATCGTCACTGAATCGCGCTAATCGGTCAATGTGTAAAACTTTCCTTTTCCTGCCTCCTGGAAATTCAATCCTGTAGAGCACGTCATTGAGGCGTGTTATGACGCGGCCTGGACCTTCCCAGTCTGATTGCAGTTTGGGACACTTTCCTCTTCTCCGTTTTGGATTGTAGATCCATACCTTGTCGCCTTCTGAAAAGTTAAGTGGATTCGCCCTGAGGTCGTACTGAGTTTTCATTCTGTGAGAGGATAGGGCCAGATTTCGACGAGTTAATTGATGGACTTTTCCTAAGTTTTGGGCTAGCTTTTCTGCGTAGTTGGCAGGTGAAGGGAAGGGGTTACTAGGTATAGGGCCATATGAAATATCAGATGGAAGCCGCAGTTCTCTGCCGAAGGTCAGCTGAGCGGGAGTAAATTTTGTGCTTTCGTGTGTGGCTGAACGATAAGCCAAAAGCGCTCAGGGCAGGTACTGGTCCCAGTTTGTTTGGCTGGATTCAATAAATTTTGACAGGTATCCTAATAACGTCCGATTGAAACGTTCGACCATTCCATCTGATTGGGGGTGTAACGCAGTAGTCCTAGTCTTTTCAACACCGAATCGCCGCAATATTGTGTGGAAGAGCTCAGCTTCGAAATTTCTTCCCTGGTCTGAATGGAGTTGAAAAGGCATGCCGAATCTTGACAGGACATTTTCTATCAGACCATCAGCAATAGTCTCTGTTTTCTGGTCAGGTGTTGCGAAGACCTCTGGCCACTTGGTAAAATAATCAATCACTACGACTGCGTATTTGTTACCTTTATTCGTTTTAGGAAGTGGCCCTAGCACATCTATGGCGATGCGCTCGAAAGGAGCTCCAACGTTGTAGGTGTGCAGCTTCCCTCTTGTCTTCCTCGCGGGTCCACTTTTGGCGTGACAAATTAGGCACCTGGCACACCACCTCTCCACGTAGGATTGTAGAGTAGGCCAGAACCATCTCTCTTTTACCTTATCGACAGTTTTTCGGATTCCAAAATGTCCCCCTTCTGGCTTACTGTGACAAGTTTGCAGGATGGAATTAACTAGGCTTAATGGTGCTACTTTTACTAAAGTCTCCTTTTCGCCATAGCGTACTAGGTACACAACGTTATTAAGCAGCCGCAGTGAGTCCCACTGCGCCCAGAGTGCCTTTAATTGAGGGCTTTCTGGAGTTATCTCATCTCGAGGAGGTCTTTTCTTACTATGGAGCCAATCCCTCACCTTTTTGAATACAGGATCTTGCTCTTGCTCAACTGCCAGATCCACTACTGGTACTGCAGATACCAGATCGATATTTTGTTCTGACTCTTTCAGCTCCTTTTGGTTACAATGAGAACAATCTCCACATGGGCGGCGTGAGAGAGCATCTGCGTTGAGGTGCTTCTGTCCAGCTCGATGTTCAATTATGAAGTCATATTGTTGCAGCCTCTCCAGCCACCTCGCCAACTGTCCATCGGGTTCTTTAAAATTCAATAACCACCGAAGAGAAGCATGATCTGTGCGAATACGGAAAGGGCGGCCGAACAAGTAATGGTGGAAATGCTTGGTTGCTCGTAGAACAGCTAACAGCTCCTTCCTAGTCACGCAATAATTCCTCTCTGGTTTACTAAGTGTCTTGCTGTAATACTCGATTGCTTTCTCGCTGCCATCTTGAATCTGACTGAGCACGGCACCAAGGCCGGTATGACTGGCGTCAGTGTCGAGTATGAATTCTCCTTCCGGTAGAGGAAATGCTAGGATAGGAGGAGAAGTCAACCGAGTCTTTAATTCCTGAAAAGCAGCATCTTGTTCGGACCCCCAGGTAAACTTGCGTTTCTCTTCTGTCAATTCAGTCAAAGGTTTGGCGACAGTAGAGAAATCTCGCACAAACCTTCGATAGTAGGACGCGAGGCCTAGAAAGCTACGAACGTCCTTCTTGCTTTTTGGTACTGGCCATAACCTAATGGCTTCTGTCTTCTCGGAATCCGTCTGTAAGCCTTTTTCTGACACTACGTGGCCCAAATACTTCACTGCCCTTTGAAATAGATGGCATTTTTTTGGACTCAATTTCAGATTAGCCTCACGCAATCTTTGGAATACAGTCTGCAGGTTGGCGAGGTGATTGTCGAAGCTGCGACCGTGGACTATTATGTCGTCGAGGTAGACTAAAGCTGCGTCTACCCCAACGTTTCTGAGGACACCGTCCATAAGTCGCTCAAAGGTGGCGGGAGCATTGCAAAGGCCGAATGGCATCACGTTGAACTCCCACAATCCATTCCCAGTGGAAAAAGCTGTTTTTTCTCGATCTTTTTCACACATCTCAACTTGCCAATATCCACTTTGCAAGTCCAGAGTGGAAAACCAACTAGATCCGGCAAATGAGGTAAGGGTATCGTCGATCCTAGGAAGTGGATATGAGTCTTTCTTCGTGATGTCATTCAGCCTTCGATAGTCTACGCAGAAGCGTGTAGTCCCATCTTTTTTTTTTACTAGCACTACCGGCGATGCCCAAGGACTATTGGAAGGCTGTATGACTCCGCTTTCTTCCATATCTCGTGTCAACTGATCAACCTCGGACTTCTTGGCCATTGGTACTCTGCGAGGTGGTACTCTAATAGGCGCTGAGTCTCCTACGTCGATTCGATGCTTAGCAATATTTGTACGGCCAGTATCATTTGCATTATTGGAGAAAATATCACGATATTCTTTCAACATAACTTCAAGTTTCTCTCTTTGTTCTTCATTTAACCCTCCAGAGAGCTGTTTTAAGGTCTGGATTGGGTCGTGTTCGGTTTCGCATTCCATTTCACACAATAAAGTAGGCGAGTCGGTATTAGCAATAGCTTCTAACTTACCCACGAATGTTCCGCGTACCAGGAATATGTCACTGGAGGTAACATTCACTATTCTGAAGGGAATTTGGGATGCTTGGGGATCTATTAAAATACGTGCAGCCCAAACTCCATGAGGTAGAAGATAAGAAGGCGCCGGTTCAAATATTATATCAGTGTCTGTGATGGACGCCTTATCCCAAGGTAAAGCCATGAGTGTCTCACTTTTTGCAGGAAGCCGAAGAGTTTCAGATAAGTAGATTGGCGCTGATCTATAGCTAGGCTTGTTTAGTGGTATAGCCACGTTTCCAATCTGGAGGATGTTTTGCTCGAAATCTAACCTGCAATTATTGGCATCTAGAAAATCGACACCTAGAAGACACACGGGCTCAATTTTTGCCACCAGGACTCCGTGTCGAACTCGACAGCCTTTCAACTGGATTTCCACACTAAGACTTCCCAAGACCTCTATATTTTCTCCCGTTACACTTCGGATACGGACTGTGGTACATTGTAGTCTCGCCATCGAGGAACGGTCTAAATACTGAGGGTGGACTATCGAGAGGGTAGCTCCAGTGTCTATGACGAAGTCGCAGATGATTTTATTTAAGAGTCCTTCTACAGTTAGGCTGTTCTTGGAAGGCCCTATCGTTTGCAAAATAATTTCCTCATCAGATTTCACCTGGGTTTGGGAATCCGAAAAGTTTTTAGAAAATGTCTCTACTTTATGAGTGGACATATCTGAGATTTGATGGACATGATCGTTGTTTCTTATGTTATTGGGGCCTGAAAAGCAATTCATAGACTCGTGCCCCTCGGAGGCGATGGTCTCCAGTTTCCCGAGGCAGATGGTGTTGCAGTACATATATCTGCGGAGGATGAAGGAACGAAAGACTCTCGGATTGGAGGCGGTCTCATTGGAGTGTTTGGCATGCTTGAACTTGAAGATGGAACCATAGCTCCTGGATGGCTGGATGTCGAGCTATAAATTTCCGATGCTCTCGTTGAATCATTGACTAGTCGCTGAGCTTCCTGCCCCGCTGAAAAATAATCATTTCCAGATCTTCGCCTACGACGTCTGTTTCTTGGGCTAGTTTGTGCTTGTGCCATGTAAATTTTATTTCCTCTTCCAGCTCCCAATCCAATCGATAGCTCTTGGGCGGCAGTTTGTGCTTCATGTATAGTCTTTGGACCCCTAATTTTTATCAAAGTTCTCAGTTCGTCATCTCTCAAGCCTTCTATAAAGCGCAATGCTACCATGCGATCCACGACGTCTGTGGGACATGAAGGAAAAGCAGCAGTGGCCAGTCTCTGTAATTCCAGAGCGAAGTTAGAGATGCTTTCCCTTACAGCTTGGGTTCGTCCGTAAAACTGCACCTGGCATGAGTAAGAATCCATTCCAAACCTCTGTTCTAACAAAGAAACGAGGTCGGCATACTGAATGCTATGGCCATGAGGAAAAACGCTGAGCACACACAAAGCGTTTCCGCGAAGTTGGGTGACTATTGCGTCAGCCTTTTCTTGCTCTGTCCATCGATTATTTCGAGCTATAATTTCAAATTGCCTTCGATAATCTGACCATGAGACGATTCCATCGAATGGCACCAGATTGCAAACAAGATTTCCACCAGAGGGTTGTACAGGAGCAGTGGATTGTGAATTTTGCAAGGTCTGACCATCGTCACAATATCGCTTAGAAGCATTGTATTCGCCCAGCGATCGAGTGACAGAGCTGATGACAGGATTAGCTCCTGTTGATGGATCTGGCATACCGACATACGCAATTGGATTGGAATAGTGGTTCCCACATGGGCTACCAGTAGAGTTTCTATGAGATGGCATATCACAGGCAGTGGAAGTAGGATAAGTTCCTGCCGGCGATGTGTTGACTGAAGTAGAAGTTGCCCTGCCTATGGGACTACTCGTTGAGATCGGAAAAGAGGCGGTGGTGGTTACTATTGACGTGGTAGTACAGGCTGCCACGCTTGTTGAAAAATTATTACAGGGAAGGGAATCTTCAAAAACTTTGTTAACAAATGAAGTACCACTAAGAGTTTTTTCTAACTCATCAACTCTCCTGGACATCTCGGTTATTGTCCCACCAAATTCTGCTTTCATTTTCGTATGGAAATCCTGTTGTTCAGATCTTAGCTCTTCTTTTAATTCTTCAGCAATTCCCTTTACTAAGGTGGAAGCCAAAGTTTTCATCTGTTCTTTCAATTCCTGCATCTGCTCTTCATTCATCTTGCCGGTATATACTTGGTAGATGTTAAGAAGAAAGAAAATGCGTCTATCCCAGTAACCTGAACTTAATTAACACAAGTTAAGAGGAAAAGATATCAAAATGTAAACAAACACGTCGGTAGGTATGTACGAGCTTTTATTTGAGTCCAAGTCTAGTACCCAGAAGCTTTTTATCAGCTCTATCAAATATATGGGGGAAAATATCGTTGGGGATATTCTTCGATTTTACCCCACACTTGGCACCAATTGTTACGTTTTTATGTGGTAAAAATAATTGAAAAGTTTATTTTCAATTACTGATTGCCCCGGCCGAGCGGAGGTGATGGAGCAATCGGATTCCACACGAAGCTTTGGGACTGGAGCGTTTACCGTCCTAAAGTTACTCAAGTGTCTGGGCGGTGTATTGGCTAGATGGCAAAAGTTTTTGATAAACGGGGGAGAGCTTTGTAATTAGTTAGAAATGATATCGCCTTGTGGCACTGCGAGTAGCTCTACAAGTTCCACCGCAAGCTTCTCGTCGAATTTCGAAACCCGTATTTTTACCACTAGGGGCCAGCTGTTACATGTCAAGATTCGCAAATCTGACAAGTGTCAACACGCGTGTTTATCAGTGCTGCATCGATAATTTTCTAACGTTCAGAAATATAGAAATTTCGCGGCTTCGGGAAAAGAAACGGGTGATCGATGAAGCGAATAGGGAAGAATCTAAAATGTGAGGAATAGTTATTTGGTTCGATCGCAATGTCTTTTATCGAAAGCTTTGGTGTAAAGCTCTCCAGATAAATTCATAGGGGAGTGCTTTCCTTTGTTTTATGTTTTTGTTTTTTTTTTATTCAAATTTAATTTATTTGTTTTATTTTAGATTTATCGTCTTTTTTAAAAAAAATGTTAATGAAAATTACTTAGCTGTGACTTCCCTTGTTCTGAAAGGGAGGTTGGGCTCGGGGGTCCCTCGCTGGGTAACCTGGAAACTCATACGTTAGGCTGTTCGCAGGGGGCTCCCAGGAACACCTCCTGGCACTTCAGTGGGGCGCAGTTGTCCTTTACTTGATCTGCGCCTGGCGCTTGCGACGTTACAGCAGTGGCAGTCGAGTCTGTTTATAGCACTACTGTTCACAAAGGGAATTTGAAAACACCACGCTCGCGGATAAGGTAAAGCTTTCTTATTGCGCTTTATAGTTTTTCTTTATTTTTATTTCAAGTTTTTAGATACACTTTTGTTCAATTAAAAAGATAGACAATTCATTTAGTTAAATTATAAAGATAGAAAATTCACGTTGATTATCCGAACTAGTCGCTTTTCCTGTAGACACTCCTCAAGTACACTGTCGACTGTCTCTTCGGCCGATGACCGTTTTTAATTTTTTTTCAGGGTCGTTGACCTTTCGCGGGAGAGCCAAATTATCCGTGCGGGTTGCCAGGGCCTGTAATTGGAAATTCGCCGCGCTACAGTACATTATGTGAAAAGTCATGACTGGTGTGACCCTGGAAAGAACATTGCTGCGGATTTTGATAATATTAATTATTGGTAATATTTTAAAAGAATAGATCTAAACTTAAATGCTATTGCATTTATCTGCACAGACAGAATATAATATATTCTGGCCCTTGAGGGCATTGATTTTTGCTTGTCTACTAAACCGTGCATTAAGACTGCCGTGTGATATAGGCCTCAAAGGTGTTTACGTAAAACCCTGACAGCTTTCTGTATTTATCTGCACAATAATGCTAATATTTTTAGCTTGGTGGTTAAGCAGTTTTCTCTACTAGCTCAGAAGCCCAGGGATATATTTTTCAGCTAGAATTTAATATGCTGTGAATCGGTGTTGAGTAAAGCCTAACGTATAATATGTTGCCCGAAAGTTAAGGCTATTTACTAGCTTACCTCGCATGTCAATCGCGTATTGTTTATCCCTTGTTCCCTTTACGGCCAATGTATATAAATGGATTCGACCTGTAGATACTACTAGACCTATCTATACCTGTTAGAAATTGCTCAATTTTGAATTTATTCTTAAGTAATATTAGACTACAGAATCCTGTTTGTAACTTGTCTGATACATACCTAAACCTACATGCCCATTCCCACTACCTTCATTCTCCATTGCTGTTACATTTGCTAAAAGAGCACCGTTCGACGAGCACAGGGACTTTTCGCAAAAACAAAGCTGAGATTCCAAAAGAAATGCCGTAAGTTCGCAATAGAGAACTACATAGCTCTTTGGATTTCAGAAGGACATTACATTATCCGTCGCGTATATTGCAAACAAAACGATAGTAGTTTTGATGACATCAACACTACAATCAGTTTGATATCCCCAAGTCAATTGAACATTCAATGAATTTAAGTATTTGGCACCAGATAACCTATACAGTACGTAAAATTCCCGCAATGTTAAGCTTTTTTGGGTATAAGGAAGAGAGCATTCAATAAATTTGGTATTATTCTACATTTTTTATGGATCACTTACAAATATACACTGCTCAAAAGTGTATAAGCAAAATGTGGTTTTTCGGTTGGCAATTCCTGGAATTTGGTTATTATTTTATTGGAAAAGTTGGTTTTAGCCTATTTTTGTTATTGTTGTTTCAGACTTTAATCAGTTCAGTTCATTAAGGTGTGACTTTGAAATTGTGTACATTAATTAAATTGAGTGTAGAAGTATGGAATACAGAAATACACGTCGTCATTTAACTCACAGTGAATTTGACGAAGCCATAGGAATGCTTCGAAGTGAAAGAAGCCAAACAGATGTTTCCCGTTATTTTAATGTGAATTGTTCCGTTATATGCAGGTTATGGCGACGGCAATGTGTGACTGGGAGTACGTACGTGCAGCGTCCAGGTCGAGTAAGGTTAACAACTCCATCGCAGGACCGTTAAATTTGACTGCAAACCCGCCGAGAGCCAACTTTAACTGCCCGACAATTACAGTCACGCTTGTGCACAGCTGAAAACATTTTCGTTAGTGATCAAACCATCAGGAATAGACTACACGAACACGGTCTCCACGCTCGCCGTCCTTTGAGATGTCCACCGATAGGACGTGAAAATCGCGGGCGTCGAAAAGATTGGAGTGAAAATCATAGAAATTGACAGAAGATCAATGGTCCAGAGTTTTGTTCACTGATGAGTCACGATTCGGTTTTCATCCAGATACGAGGAGAACAAGAATATGGAGACGACCTGGTAACGCAGAAAGGCTCAGAGTTGTGCAAGAAGTGCACAATTACAGTAGAGGCACTGTTATGGTATGGGCAGGAATTATGACTGGTAGAAGAACTGATCTCGTTTTTCCAGAAGGCAACTTATCGGCAGTCTTTTACATCAATGAGGTACTGGAACCTGTTGTGCTTCCGTTATCATCACAGATCGCAAGACAGATTTGATACCTTGATTAGCTCCATGCCAAGAAGATGTCAATCTGTCATAACTGCAAGAGGAGGCAATACTAGTTATTAAAAAAAAAATTTTAATTTAAAAAAAGTAACTGTACTAATTAATTAAATTAAAAAAAAATATATCTTTGAATTGTAAAAATTGGTTTTTGTCCCATTATAATTATATAATACCTGTTTTTACCGTTATTGCAGAATTTTTTTTATTGTTGTATGCACAATAGATGTATCTACTAAAAACAAAAAACAGAACCAAAATCAAACCAAATTCCAGGAATTGCCAACCGAAAAACCACATTTTGCTTATACACTTTTGAGCAGTGTATTTTCGTTCATATAATTCACACATTGTTTTTGAAGTATGTACCTTCATTTTAGGTGCAAAATCTAATCCCTATTTCTGAAGTGAAGCAATATCTAGAACTGGTGGCATAAATTGTTGCCACTGAAAATATTTTTTACTATGTAAATAGTAAATAAAAAGAGATTACTCTTTTGGACTTTTTACCGGGTTAGACTTAATTTTCTTCAAGAAAGAATTTTTTGGGATATCTCCGGTATATAGCAAAAGCTAAAAAAATGTTCTAATTTGTTATTTCATCACACAATCCATTAATTTTTGGTGACAAGTTTCAAGTCTTGGTTTGACTCATCAACAGGTCCCAAATAGCGAAATTGGGTGATTAGAAAAACAAATGAAAAAATGAAAAAAGAAGAAAGAAATGAAAAGTTTAAGAAAAATAGAAAAAAACAATTTTTTTATTTATTAAAAAAATTTAAAAAATTTTAAAGAAACAGATTCATTCGAAGCGAATCGAACCTGTATACGCCACGCAGTGGGCTGAAAAATGAAGAAGAAAAAGGAAGAAAATTAAGTCTAACCCGGTAAAAAGTCCAAAAGAGTAATCTCTTTTTATTTATTTTTCCTCCTGGGCTTGTATAGGAGTGTTTTTTCCTCATATAATTCACACCCAGAATTTATTCTGAGTTTATATGAGAAGAGATCGGTTTGATCTATTTTCAAGCGTCTGCAGCAGGCAGAAAACCAAGCTGCACCGATGAGTGGAAGGTTTTCTGCTGACACGAAACGCTTCTTCTTCTTCCTTTTTCTTCTATATTTTTCAGCCCACTGCGTGGCGTATACAGGTTCGATTCGCTTCGAATGAATCTGTTTCTTTAAAATTTTTTAAATTTTTTTAATAAATAAAAAAATTGTTTTTTTCTATTTTTCTTAAACTTTTCATTTCTTTCTTCTTTTTTCATTTTTTCATTTGTTTTTCTAATCACCCAATTTCGCTATTTGGGACCTGTTGATGAGTCAAACCAAGACTTGAAACTTGTCACCAAAAATTAATGGATTGTGTGATGAAATAACAAATTAGAACATTTTTTTAGCTTTTGCTATATACCGGAGATATCCCAAAAAATTCTTTCTTGAAGAAAATTATGTAAATAGTATCATCGATGTGGCAATAACTTATCATATTGACTCGCTCGAGCACCATCGCAATGTTGCATACCTTTAGCTCATTTATCGCTACATGCATGGTACATTTTCTGATGAAATATCTAGTCTGATAATTCCTGCACTTAATAGTCGCGCTGCAAACCCAGCTTATCCTTTTACCCTTCAAATTAATTTCGGCCGTACAGAAAAATTCCGTGATGCTTTTTCCCGAAATGTGCAAAGGCGGAACAATCTACCTACCATCTTCTGTCAGTTTCCTCCTACATACAATCTCCAGAAGTTTAAAGACGACAAACGTCGACACCTCCGTCACTCTCCCCTATATCCCCTAATTTTTTCCCTACCTTCTTTCCATGCTGTGCCTTGCATAACAGAACATAATCTCAGACCGATGAGCAGACGGGTAAAACATAACCAGAAGCTTTAGAAGATAAACCAAACAACAGGAATGCGGGTATTGTCTAAATTCAGCCCCCGCCCTTATGGAAATATGAATTTTTAAAGTCACCCTATTCCCAAAGTAAGCTAATATGGGAACAGTACATTTAAACATCTCTTTTGGAGGTTAAAGTAATAATAATGGAACTTTATAATGTCAGTGACATGTCAAGCTTTAATTCTTGTATGTATGTAGTTTTCCATATGAGTAGGAACAATCCAGAGTGTGAAATAAATACGTAGAGCGATCTATAGGCATTATTCGTAAGAATTTAAAGCAAAAGTTAAATCCACGTAATAGGCAATCGGTGACCTTTATGTCGTGGGCGACTATCTTTATTGTAACTAAGGTTTTTCAATAAAGAACTTTTTGAATTTGAATTGAAGTGGAATTGTAGTGCCTGGGCCTGCGGACATTACAAAAAAAATTGTGATTTATTTCGGATCGCGCGGAAATTCTGAATATGCTGGTTGTGGTATGTAAGAAAGTGTGTTCTATAAGCGCTACAATGAGATATAAGATTTTTAAATTCAATTAAACCTATTCCAGAAAGTTGTAAACATTTTCCAAAGGAATTACACCTTTTCCACAAAAATTAAACCTTCTCCGTAAAGAATTAAACAAAATCCATAAACAATAGAACTAAATTCAATAAACATTTAAACCAATGATTTTTTTATTTGTTTTTTACATTTGTAAATAGTTTTTGGTTAGTGATGTTCCTCGCCACGCGTTGCAGGACTAATTTTAATGATAATATTCTTATGAAATTCACAGCATATGTTATTTATCGCCCAATATTACTTTCTATAACCGCAGTAAGGCTGTGCTCAACAGATGTATCTGCGAGAATTCTCCTCGAGCATATGTAGGTGAATATTGTAGAAGAAATTTAAGCCGTATGTTATTATCGGTGATAACAGCCAGTGGCGGATCCAGGATTATAGTGAGGGGGGGCCTCAACTATGCTTTAAAAATGGTATATGCTGAACACTGAACAAAAGTTTGAAGACACTCACCACCACTCGCAGATGTCAAGTGCACAAAATTTATCTTTTAAAAGAAACGAGTCGAATTAGGAAGTGGCTGCCACTCGCAACGAAGAAAGTTTCTCAACATTCTTTTCCACTCACGAAAGTCGAATGGAGATGTTAAATTATTCATTTTGTTTTGACGGAAGTGTAAAACTTCCCAAACATCCATTTTATTTAGTAAAACCGGGGAAATGTATTTCAATCAAATTCATGACTCATCATAAATTTTATCTTTGTGAAATACAGGAATTAAAAATTTACGTTTACTTAAAATAGCAGTCACAGAACAGATGCAATACTTACTTTGTACGTTTATAACTTCGTATATTATTAAGCCAAGCTTAGGAGATATCCTATGAATTATGATGCAAACCACAGCACGACAAGAAGGTGATAAAGAAAGGTATTAGGGAGCGTGAGTAGAGTGGAGAAGGTGCTGATGTATATCACCCTTAAACTTTCGTAGATTGCATGCCTGGGGAAAGACAGAAGGTGGTAGACTGTTGCACGCACGCATAGTTCGGGATAAAAAAATCATCACAGAATTGTACTGTACGACCGAAAGTATTTTGAAGGGTATAAGGATGTGCGCGGCTTGCAGTGCGAGTACTATATGCAGAGATCAGGGATCACTTTAGACATTTCATCAGAACATTGACCATGCATGTAGCAATATAGGTGCGAAAGGCAACCAACATTAAAGCGATGGTCGTGTGAGTCTATATGACAAGTTTTTGCCACATTGCCAATGCCCTATTTCGGACTATATCCAATGAAACCGAGGCTCAGCGACCAGCCCCAGCCTACATCTAGGTCTGATGTTGGATTTTGTAGAGGAACGCTAGAATCGATGGGCTGAAATATTTCTTACACCTTTTCAGAAATCCAAGACATTTCAATGCTTCTTTGGCAACAGAGAAGATGTGATCTCTTCAGCTTAAGTTATTGCAAATATTAATGGATGGGATCGAAAATAAGGAAAAGCAGATCATTAATGAAAATTGAGAAGAGACATGGAGAGAGAAAAACCTTGAGGCATCCCGGCATTTTTTGGCTGAAATTGAGATGTATGTAATGCCATCTAATATAATCCGTATAAATCGACAAGATTACCCACTTTACATCCATAATAGAACAGGGCAAGAGAGGCTAAAAGAGCTGAATGCCAGGCAAAGACCTTTGAAATATCGAGGGCAACGATTTTGGACTCACCAAAATTGTGAAGACTACGGTTTCAACGTTCCATAAGAAAAGTCGGAAAAAGAAAATCCATATTGCCGATTGTTGATTGTTTGATTAATTTCTTTATACTTCTTTAATGTGGAGTTAATGATAGAATCAAAAACTTTTGAAATAATCGAAGTGATTGCAATTGGTCGATAATTTGAGGGATCGCTATCCTTTGCTCTCTGGGGGATAGGCTGAACGTGAGCTAGTTTCCAAGCAATTGGAAATTTTCCTGTCGAATAAGGCAAATAGAAAAGTTTTCACAAAGCTTTAGCCAGAGGCACAGCTTTTAATTAACGGGGGCTTGAAACTATCACGGTCTATAGCTATTTAGACGTTGATCTCCTTAAGCAGCTTGACGATATCACCCGTACGGATGTGTATTGGCTTTTATACGCATCCACAGGAGAAATATGAAGTGGGTGGAAAAGGAGAATTTGAAGTGAAATAACAGTCAAAATATTAGTTTTATTCAAGGAGTTAAAAATCACTTCATTGTAAAGTAGTGAAGGAAGACAGAAACTGCTGAAGTTGCTCCTGATGGTTGTGACCAGAGACCAGGAACCTTTGCTGCCTTTGCGTCTATTGAAGATTCTAACATTCCGGTCCCAAAGAAATTTTTCTCTTTGGATGGTATTTACGCTCTGAACATGGATGCAATTAATAGGGGCGAAAAGCTGACTATTTCCCTTTTATTGCTTGGTTCCATTTATCGTTAAACCTAGAGCGATATTGCTGTTGTTAAGATCTGCTGAATAAATTCTGCATATATTCACGCATGCAAAGACTTAGAATTGTATTAAATTCAAATGTGCTTACATCAACATTTCTTGGAGCAGAACAGACCGAGCAATCAAATTCTCTAGGATACTGATTGAGACTTTTCCAATATGCAGATTTAATTTGCTTTTATTTAACATTTGGGCTAAGTATTCTATAAAAACTATTGCATTTTACGAAATAATAAAAATAAAAATTATTTAAAAATTAATCTCTTGCTTTAAACGTAATAACACTCAGTGCAACAATGCACAATGACTTGTTCGCCGTTGTGTAGTTTCTCTGAATTTCTCCAATTACGAGTTAGAATTGTTTCTTTAAATGTTTACTTTGCCATGCCGCGTGGATAATATTCTAAGAAGCCGTTTTTACATCGAAGGCTTATCAAAGACCCTTTGGGAGCTGTTTTCAATTAAAACAAACCTTCTATCGCGTTTACATGAATTGGCTCTGTCCTGCTTTAAACACCCCAAGCAAAGCGACGCTCATGTACTGATATCCGCACTTCATTTTTCTCTATAGGCTTCAACAACCACGACCAAATTCGAGCGAAGACCAAGGTGCTAGTTAGGGCCTCCGTTCCTAAATGTATCGAATTGAACGCAGAAATTGTTACGTTTTTTTACAAAAGGTGCAGTAGAGTATATTTACTGCTCAGTGAATTATTTTGTTAGAAAAAATTCAAAAGATCTTGCTCAGAAGATTTTTTTCAGTGGTCTTCAGGGGGGGGGGGGGGGGCCCACGCCATCTATCTGGATCCATCCCTGGTAACAGCCTGTCGAACAACATTTGTCTTGTGTATCGCGGAATGATTCAAAATTAACCAAGCATCTACTATATGTGAAATTTTACCTATAAGCTCTCTGAGGAATGAACAAAATAAATAAAAAATTATTGAATTAGTTGTTTATGAATTTTGTTTATTTCTTCATGGAAATGGTTTAATTTTTTTGCAAAAGGTTTAATTCTTTCTAGAAAAGTTTTAGTTAAATCTGAAAATGCTATACAAAAATAATCTAAGGTGGTATACAGCCACATCTTCATGCAGTTGCAATACCGTCCAACAGTCAAGACGACGGTTTGATTTGGTCTGCTCTTTCAGTTGTTCACCAAATCTTGGCTCGACTATACTATAGCATTTCCAGATTTAATTAAA
The DNA here is from genome assembly GCA_963924295.1 of Dioctria rufipes. Lineage (NCBI taxonomy): Eukaryota > Metazoa > Arthropoda > Insecta > Diptera > Asilidae > Dioctria > Dioctria rufipes. The sequence goes on from OZ002741.1 coordinate 211,647,264, forward strand.
CCTTTTCCAGAAAGAATTAAACCTCATATACAAAGAATTAAATATATTCGATAAGGAATCAAACAGTTTGTGGAAAAAGTTTAATTCTTTCTGGATAAGGTTTAATTAAATTTGGAAATGCTTTTCCTCAAAATACCGAGGAATTTGTTTTCTCCTGACCCAAAATCGTAGTTTGCATATATGATAGAATTAAAAGTTCATATTTTCAAAACGAGGTCGAAGACCTCCGCAATTTTGGGCACACATGCACATAAAGCATAGATCTCTAAAATAAAAATATAAAAAGAAAAATGCTAGTAAAAAAAAATTAATGAAAACGCTAGAGGTCCTCAATGGTAAATAATATATATTTTTTGGAAAATATTATTATTATTAAAATAAAAAAATTACGTTAAATTTTGCGATATATTTTTATGAATAATATGAAGTATATGAAGTATTGGCTGAGGTAATGGGTTTCATGTTCAATAGCTGTATACACACACAGAAAAATTTTGGAGTAAGTTTTAATATTTTTTACATTATATATATGACCAAATCTTTTTCTATTAAAATTTAAGCATCGCTAAAACTTAAAACTTTATGACCGATGTTAATCCTGTTTGGTATTAAAAACTTTCAGTATTTTTTGTATTAAATTGTAATAAATCTTAAATTACCTTTCTAGTATGGAAAAGATTACAAATTAATACACTATTTTATTAAAAGTTAATTATTAATTAATTAACTTCTAATACTTTAAATAATTAGTTCCTAATATGGATTAAGACTAAATTCCAATCGTATGTGAAAGATTCTGCATTACAGAGTAATATCTCCAAACATTGAAATATAACCTGGGAACTAAAATACTATGGAAATTAATATCAATAAAATAACTTTTCTGAAAATTTAAGGTATTTATTAGTGCTCTGTTAAAAATTACAAGATTATATTCATTTTTCCATTCTTTCGTGATATTTTGCTTTCAAAACTTTCAGTTATTTTTAAATTAGAGAAATTAATGTTACCTAGTTAATTTAAATTACAAATTTCATATGAACTGTGAAATTTTTCATAAGTGTAATCGTGATGATTAAGCAAAAATATACTATTTTCCTCCCTTTGTAGTATTTGATGTATTTGAAAACAATTTGTTAGTAAAATAAACAAATAAGCCGGGTTTATAAAAATACTCTGTTTTCACCCATTTTACACTAAAAAGTTCGTTCTGTTTACTTATGTCATATTTCGATATGTTCGATATAAGGGAAATTCTAAGAAAGTATTTTGATTGAAATGGCTTTCTTGGTGACGAAAGGTCATAGTTTTACAAATGTTTTTAAAGTTGTTAGTTTGGCTGCAGATTGACTTAAACACTTTATGTTTAGATTCATATCGTATGGCGCTAAAATAAACAGGGGGCCTCATATTCCTTAATATTCCAAGGTAGTGCGTCAAAAAGTGATACTTTGGAATTGACTCTGCTTTAAATAATTTCATTACACTTTCTAAGTGTAGGGAGAGTAAGTTACTCAAAATAACTACATATATCTTTATTCCGAATTTCATAAGAGAAAACTATTTCCATTTTACTTAAAATAGTTTCAATACATTGCCATAAAATTAAGTGATCTTTTAAGAAAATATTACCGAATAACAAAGGAAAATGAATCATTAAACACATTGGAAAGCATTGTGCCCAATATTTGACTTTTTAAATTTAATTGTAGAAGGTTGATTTTTACTTTCTAATATATCACAATTCAAAAATTTTATTCGACAATTTATTTGCTCTAAGCTTAAAAATTTATGTTAAATGAAAAAAGAAAAACCCGCTTCAAAAAAAAAATGGTACAACATCTTCCAAAATGTTCACCGAACAATCTTTAAAAATGTCAAAATATTTTAGATCATTTAAAATACAATATTTTTTAACCACTTAGTTCGTGGCCAATATTTTCTATTTGTCTTAGCGCTACTTTATGTATAATGCTTTTATAATTTTTTAAATTCCTTAGTTTGATGAGAAAAGCTTTCCAACACTTCAAGAAATATATCTTCCGGAACTGTAAATCCGTCTTGATCCACAAACTGGAAAAATTCTTCCACATGAAAATGAAACTGGTTACTAGCTATAAAACAACTCATAAATTACTTTGAAAAAATATATCTAATTATTTGCTCTCTTACTTGAAAAAACAAAATCGGAATATAATAGCCCGTTTTCCGATGCACCACTCACTTTTATATATTTTTTTCACATTTGCACTTTCCAGTTTAATATAAAAAGACATTGGTACTTTTTAGATGGTTTTACTTCAAGTATCGGCAACGAATTGACTCTTCAAGAAATCGAACAGAAATCTAATCCTCAGAGATATTAAAGTGTAATTCCGACTTAGGTTAAAATACAAGCTTTACTGCCGCTACGCCTGTAATTCTTACAAAGATTTAAAGTCAATTCTAATGCACAAGTTGATTAAATTGTAAATTCGAATGTTATTAAACGGTTGTTTCTAATTACAAAAGAGTAAATTTTAATCTTCATCCAAAACAAATTAGTTTAAAAGTATGTTAATATCGGAATGAAATTAAATTCTAATGCCAAAGTATATTAAAAAAAGTTTTTCAAAGATTGGATTATTATGCCCAGATTTTTCTGTGTGCATAAACTTACATATATATAGCATTATCATTATTGACTTCCAATTACTTGTTCGGATTTTCAATTTAAGTATAATAGATTTTATAGCTTTTTGGAAGTATTGTAAATTTATAGTTCTTATTATTTAATAATAATATATATTTTTTCCTTATAATTATTTCATATATTTTTTACAAATTTTATTCTGTTTCAATTTTAAAATTGTTTCTAAATCAAAATAAGTTAGGAAAAATCTCAAAACTCATAGAAACAATCGAATGTTATACAAAACTGTCCCGAAACATTCTTTCTACATCACTGCTACATACAAAGATGTTGCATGTTTTAAAAAAAATACTTATGTTTTATCGAAACCAAGGAATGATATGAAAATTTCCTCTTACATACACCGGAGTCAAAATGCAGTGAAAAATAAATTTGGGTTGCATTTGAGTGGAATATCCCGAAGCCATGACATGAAAATATTTCTTACTTACAATGTAGTATATTTGTAAAGGGCAAACTAATTTTTCAACTCCACTCCTAAGTTCAAGTGAATGAAGAATTTAACAATTGACACATGTAAATACGTACGTAGAAAAGTTTACTCTGATTTCTTATTGATTGAGACTCAAAATGTATGCATAAGGTCTTCGATCAAATGCTCCCTGAGGCAGAAACCTGACTTTAGTAAGGAAATTGTGAATATTGCCTTAAAGGATGATTATATGTAGCATTCTTGGTACGAGAACTTAATAACGACAGAGAGATAAAACTTTAACGATTCAGTGTACTTAATACTCATGTAGAGCACGGTTTTTTTTTAGAAAGTTTATAAGGTTGATGCGTTCTATATTCTGAAGTAGGTATACATATTGTTGGGAAGAGAAATCATTTTGGAAATACAATCTGGTACTTTCAATATCATTAAGACTGGAGAGATTTATTGAAAATAATAGAAAAATTAGAAAAAAATTGTACTTAATAACTTAAGCTTAGCTCATGAAAACTGACACTCCTCGAATGCCTTTTTCTCAAGCTGGTCGGACCCCACAAGCATTTACGGACCTGCGGACAGACGGGCTACGGGCATAAAATGAAACCATTAACTATGTATCTTTATTTCTCCAGCTCTGAACACTGCACTTTGGCAAAATACAACAATCCTTTCAAGTTTCATGTATGAGTCGTAAACTACATATGTATGTAATTCAGGCTGAAAGATTGTATACTGGGTGAACGTGAATAAAAATCTCAATTTCAAGTAATCAAACAAATTTAATATATTCTCTTAGTAATAGTAGATGATATTTTTGACGTATACAAATCCTCGACCGTAACGATCCCAAAGATCGATCTCATACTGCACATTCTCCGAGATTCCTTTCCGAATAATCTGATGGAAAAGTCCCAATTTTTAGTTTAACTTCGTACTTCGCCTATAAGTTCGGGTTTGTTATGAGAAAAAGAAATTCGTGAAATGTCAGTGACACCCAATCAATTCTGCCTGATACACAGGGTGTCCCGTAAGTGGTGCGATACCCAACGGCTATCGATAGGTCATATTTAGATGAGCAAAAAATTGTATGGCTGGGGGGGGGGGGGGTCCTTACGATTACCGAAATAACGGCGGGACTTAAAGATATTTGGGTATGTCCTGATGAATCACTCTGTAACTTCTTTACGTAACACCCTATGATAACGATTTAAGCTTTGGTAGATAGATAATCGTTGGACCTTTCTAATGGTCTACAAAATATTGTTGCCGTTTTATTTTCCGTTTTGAAGTTGTGCCTCGACACAGTTAAAATTTCGGAATTTCTACTCGTTTTTGTTTTTTTATTTACTATATTTTATCAAAAAATACGTCATTCATACAAATTTTTCATTTTGGATTTAAGAAGCCCAAAACTTTAGCTTTAAAATGACCTATCACACTCTGTACCGATACTTTCTGCATTTTTAGCACTTTTTCTTAAGCATATCTAGTGAAAATTGATGAAAAAATTCAATAAATGACAGAAAATAGGCAATGATCTTTTGGAAATGACCTTTATCAAATCATCATCATAACGTTCAGAAGTTACGGGTGATGTATAAAAACATACTAAAAGATCTTTAAGAACCGTTATCTCGGAAACCGTTGAGGCCCAACCCGCATCCATAAAATTTTTTGCTCATTTAAGTATAGCGTATCCATAGGTTTGGGTCTCACACCACTTACGGGATACCCTGCAGACGAAATAAATAGAAAAAAAAACGAAATTTGATATCATTCCACTCTGATAGTGGCAAGCGGATCATCTAGGAGGCACCTCTTCGACGGTCCACAGAAAAAGGGAATAAAAAAAAAGAAACAGGAAAGACTTAAGTGGTTGTTACTATGTTAATCTAAATGTATATTCAATCTAAAACTGTATTAAATCTAAGTCTGTTTTAAGTCTACATTGTGTTTTTTTTTTCAAACGAACGGAAATTAAACCCGAATTTGTATTAGCTTATTCTTGAATTAGAGCGTACGCAAAGTGAATCCTTATGGCCGTAGTGACGACACACCTGCGGTAACGCGAACGTTTTGTTAATAAAAGTTCATGTCAATTTGCCGTCGAACATTTTTTGGAGTCGGATTTATTGGTTCCTATTTCTTGAAAGGATCATTTACATTTATATTCAATCTAAACCTATATTCAATCTAAGTCTGTTTTAAAACTACATTGTGTTTTTTTTTAAACGAACGGAAATTAAACCCGAATTTGTATTAGCTTATTCTTGAATTAGAGCGTACGCAAAGTGAATCCTTATGGCCGTAGTGACGACATACCTGCGGTAACGCGAACGTTTTGTTAATAAAAGTTCATGTCAATTTGCCGTCGAACATTTTTTGGAGTCGGATTTATTGGTTCCTATTTCTTGAAAGGATCATTTACAACTAGAGCTATTTTTAGTGAACTATATAAGTATGGGGTCATGCAGTCGACCGAGCTCAAAGTTATGGATGGCAAGTAAGAATACATCTATGTGATATGTCATGTAGTTACGTAGAAACGAATAGCTCCATCACTCCATACATATTAAGTAAATATCAATGAGCCCATTTCGGTTTATCTGTCAATGAAGATTGCGAACACCCATGAGTTTTAACGTTGTATCATATAGTTAGATAGTAGTGGATATCTCATCACTCCATAGCTCTTATAGAATCATTATACAAAGCAGAGATTAGATTAACAAATTTAAAATAAAGAGAGCAAGTGGTAGTGAAAAAGGGCAAGAGAAAAGAAATCCTGTACGACTAATAGGTGCAAATAGTGCATATTTATTTAGAATTCGAAATGGGAAATAAATGTTTGATCACTTTGTCAATGTGGTTTTTCTTTTCCTGCCGCTGTAAGGCTTCAGAATATGTCCACGGTCTATACGATTAGTGTAACTGATTGGCTCTTTGGGTTCAATACTAAATTTCTGGATATTTGCGGATAACCTGAGAACCATGATAACGAAATTTTTCTGTTTCCCTGTTCTCTTCCGATCATGATAGTCGTATAGGACTACTCCTCCGCATTTTCAAATAATTAGATACATTGAACAACAAGGTGCCGACAATGTCATTGGGAGGCTGCGGCCGGCATCTGTCTGGGACTGTCCCTCAAGTCCGCACATAAGCTGCAGGTAAGTGGTGAGAAGCAGTCCCTACAGAACTGCAGGATGTCTGCTGTTCCCTTTGCGCAAGCACGAAATTTTTTTGCATATGATGGGTTGCGGTTTTTCGTGTGCCCTACATCTTTAACGCTACCACGGAGTGAGCTATCTGCCTCGGCTGATAGTCTGGACTTCACGTCCAAGTCGTACTTACTCAATATACTTCCATAACAAAGTATAAAGATAGATACTAGCACGCATCACAGGAAGAAGGTTCTAATTTCACAAAATACAGAAAGCTGGAAGCTTCAATTGGGCTGCGAGTTGGCCTTAATGAATGGGTTATCGAGATGACGTACGGACGGATAGACGGACATGCAAACATCAAAATAACTTTTAATATTATGCATGGATGCCCAATCCATTTAGCAATACCATAATTATTTCTATGCGTTACAAACATAATGACAAACCTAGCATACCCTATAGATTTCACATAGGGTACAGAATTGTGTTTGGTTATTTAGAAGAAGCAAAGGAGTCAAGAATTGTTAAAAATCGTATTGAAGTAGTTTTAAGATGCTAAGCTGAACTTAATTATTTTACTTCATTTTGGAAGTTCGTATAATTTTTTCACCGTAACAAGATCTGTATCTAAAGACGACGAACACTAAGGTATAAGTATATAATTTGAAACATTGGCGAAGAACCTGGTCAGTGGAAAGCTATTATTTTTATTTATTTTTATTGTTCTTCCAAATATTCAAATCCAGGCCGTTTCACTAAAGATTTGAATCCAAAACCTTTGCTTGATGGACATGAGCGCTATCTTAAAGCCTATTCAGACCCAGCAAGCTACTTGCACAAGTAGAGTCTCTCTTCACTTCCCTGTGCCCCGCGTTGCTTCAAATGCTTACTTGCGACAAGTTGAAAATTTTGTTCCACTCTTCTCTAAGTTTTAGAGCAAGTCCACACCTTTAATTTCAAATTTTATGAGAATTTTAAATATGGCGGATGGTGTAAATTGTCAGATGAACTAGATTTGTGTAAGCTGCCAACCTTGCATCACAATTTTAGTTAAATTTTGTATTCCGCAAAATGAGTAGAAAGAGGTTGATCCAAAAAAGCATTATGGAAATATCTGAAGTGATGAAAGACGAAAATGAGGGCACATTGTACGGAAGAGAATTATGAAAGGAGTGACAGCAATCAGCTTTAGTTCTACTTCAGGCAAATTCCTGCAAAAATAGTTCCACTTCAGGCAAATTCCCGCAAAAGTACCTACTTGACGAATGTGAACTTGCTCACATGTAGCAATCTAATTGTGCAAGTACAATGCCGAGTCTGAATGAGCCTTTAGGCAAATAAATGATAAAGACACAGTACACCTCCAACATAAAAATCGCGCCTAACTATACGACATGCATACATACTATGCGATACTTTTACTCAGCAGGCATCAGGCCAGCAGTAGCCAGAACAAAGCAACATATTGCACTTGCACTTGCATCTATCAAAGCGAGCAAAATAAGCACAGTAAAATAGCGTACACTTGGCCTTCTCCTTCAAGGCCTAAACAAAATTATAATTGCGACGACTAGCTTCGACTACGATATCTGTCAAAGTCCGAATGCATAGCTTTATTTGCCTTGTTAAATGTTTGTCAGAGTACAATATATTTAAACATTACACTATTTAATATTCAATATCATGTAACAGTACTACTTGAATAAAATTCTCATTGTAGAAATTATTTAATAACAAATTATAAACTTTTTTAGAATCTAATTTCTCGATAAAAAGAAATTACAACACTTGTTACAGAGATTCTAAAATTAAACAGGAGAAACCCCCCCTGCTCCGCACCATCCTGTAATCGAAATTATTGATTATGAAATTCATCAGCGACTGAATTTCTGCTGATATATTGATGATGCAATCTTTTACAAATTTCCTAAAAGTATGCTACACAATTTATTGATTCTTCTATCTGCCGCAGTACGCGCTGAATTCAGCTAAACGGTTTGTAAAGAAAGCACACCAATTCAGTGGATTTTTTCAATCATAGGCTGACGTCACATGAGTTGGAATTCAGACTCTTAATTTCTCTCATAAAAATGCACAGACATGAATTATGCTATCGAAATTCACACGGTATAAAAAAGTTCAGATTCCACAATCTGAAAATCTAGTCTGAATTTCAGAATAAAATTCGACGGATTTACAGGTTCTTTTATCTTTTTTCAGTCGTGCACCGTTGAAAAAGGCCAAAATGTGTGAGAAAGAAAAATTGATTTCGTTTATTGAACGTAAAATGTCTTTATGCAAAATAGATCATCCTGATTACTTAACACGGGAATTAAACGAGCTAGTCAATTTATTTTTGTTCCACTAAAATACTTTCCTTCGGTCCTGTGGTAGACTTTGTTATTGTGCGTTGCATCTTCATCAAAGGATTCTATTCATATTTTATAATATTCAAACAATCGTTTAGAATGCAGTCGTAATTTTTCATATAACTGTTTAAACTCTCCTTCATGCTTTATTCACACGTTGACCTAATGCTTTCGATCTTTTTTTTATCTTTATCATTTATTAAAACTAAAAGACAAATAAGTTCATCAGCAGAAAAGTTTAAAGAATCCAAGGCAATAGAACCCGGATTTTCTATTTTAATATTGAAAGAATGAATATTAATATACAATTTCTTCGTTCAAAATTTCGCACGCCACTGTTCTCCAAGCTATCTGCATATATGACAAATTCAGCCACATGTGACATCCTTAATTTTTATCTGAGAAAATCAGAGTCTAAAAATTTCAGAATCTGAATTCCTTAGAACATATAACAAACAGAAATGCTTACAAGACAAATTAAGTTAATGTTGTGTTGAGCTCAAACTTTCTAGTATGAGAGCACAGTGCAGCTAACAGAATTCATGAAGGAACTGTGAAATTATTCTAATAAAAGTGCAAATTTGTTGTCATTTCTACACGCAGCCATTGGTTTAGTCCGATGGTCTGACTTGTTATTTTTTTTTTCATCCCCTTGTATTTTATTTACTCTACATTTTCCATCCTTCGTTAAGGTACCCCTTCGAGATATTATGAGGGATATGAAGCTTCACTGATGTACAGGAATTTAATACGATACCCGTCTTCCTTATCTTCTAAGCTGAATTCAGACTCATGGGACATCAGCTTTATAGAGTTGTAGGCGATTAAAATAATCGATAATATTATCTTAAATATAAAATTCTGTAATAGGTACTAACTATCATTGTAAATAACATCAATCTGCTTCATATGCGAACTACCTGATTATTTTTTAATTACATATTGAAAATTTTTATTTTAATAACAGCCAAAATGTTGTGATAATTCAAAAAATTTAGAAGGTAGCGTGCGCCACCAAGCTGATCAAACCCGTCCAGCTTTTGTAATTTGAAATTTATTGAAGATTTTATCACACTCTGGGCGAAAACTAGTTCGCAAAGTGAATGCAAACGTTGGTGTATCTCTACGTGAATTGATTACAAAAGAGATCGGACAACGTACACCGTATAGTGCCAAAAACAAATAAAACTCCTGACTAAGTTATTTGAAGAGGGATGCAAACACGAAAGGGTCGAAACGTGTCAGGATCCATATTTACTGCAAGTGCACGTGCACTACGTGCTTTCCAGCTACCACATATGACACTTGGAAGGTTGTTTCTATAACCCGCTATTGACTTTGCTATAGTTTCAACATACAAGAGAATAGGAAACGTATGCTAATGGCTATCTTTACTCTTGCCGGATACAAATGAGTACAAATATTTACACTCTTGTTCAATATTAAAATTAAGAATATACCTTTGGACCTTTATAAAAGAGGTGGCCTCAATTGAGTGTTCCGCAATTGTTAATGTAACTGGAAACTAATTATAATTTTACCGCTTTTAATGAGAGTAAGCAATATTTAGTTTGAATTTTCACATTGCACTGTATGCATGACTCTCTATACACGAGGCTCATATGAAATTTGCGGATCTCAGCAAATTACTTAAACATTTAAACGGGTTCAATTTAATTTTTGTACAGATATTTTTCCATTATTAATACAATTGAGTAGTACATAGTCGCACTTTTTAGAGGAAGAATGGGCCTACATTAGATACAATACAAAACAGTACAGAAAATATATAAAATAAGGAAAAAAGCTAGAATTTGTTTAAGACCAATTCTAACTATACGCTATACAAAACTCTCGAGAAAAACATACTTCCCAAGCCACGAAACAGAAATCTATATGTGCGGTGCGTGCTAGTCCTATTCTCTAAAATGTTTCATATATTCTTATGGAAAGGCTACTAGACATTTAGAGCCTATCCACACATGGAAATAGTCTTCCAGTAATTTTAAGCTTGGCTTCTTACCTTCTTAAAATCTTCACTTACTATACACCCTACTTAACAAAATAATAAAATAGTTTTGATTAAAAAGCAATCTTACCATTTTCGCTCAATAACTCTTAACTAAATACTAAAGTTGCATGTATGTGCAGCCGTAATCCGTAGTAGCTTCATTCGAATTCATCGAATCATGGCATCTTTACATAAGCAATTATTACTCAGCTAAGAGTTTTTGTTTGGGGAATCGTAGTCATTTGGTTGAGATAAATTTGTGTAAACTGTTTTGTTAACAATGGTATAAAAATTTTATTTCGGTTGGGAAGATAAGAAAGTGAGCTTTTCGTAGATGAGAGATACTTGGGGGAAGGAAAAATCCCTCCCCCCGAGTGTCTTTCATATACGAAAAGACTTGAATGTTCAAACGTGTGGACCAAAGGTGTGAATAGTATTTTAGGGCGTAGGAGAGCACTGCAAATATATAAGAATACTAGAAATAAGTTAAGACTTGAGGGAACTTTTGTACCAAACTGTGCTTTGCCTGTGCCGCTGTCTTGACCTAAACGATCAGGACGTTTTCAAATTAAAAATTTCTCAAAATGATACTTTGTGCATCGTGAGCGTATTATTATTTGAACGATGTCAGAAAATTAACCAGTCTGCTCTAGTTTGCTGTAGAGGACAGTAATAAGAACAGTAACTAATATAAATACTACTAATTAGCAGGCTTCTTTTGTTAGTTGTTCCATTGTCTTAACTTGCTTTTTATTTCTTCGTAATGTTATACCTTTGACACACTGCACTTTTAATAATCTTAATAAATTATTTAATGAGCCCGTTATATGCATACTAACATTATTTATTATTATTATTAATAACGGGGGATGCAGACAGGATTCCCATCTCTCATCTTGACACCGCGACCTATAAGATCTTTTGTGACATTACCCCTAAATGCCCAAGGGCGCTCATTCGAAATAAAGGTTTTTGCTGAAGCTTATAATATTCTTGGGTGCCATTTTTCCGACATCCTCTGGCAGTGGAAATGCATTTCCTAAATGTCTTAGCCTTATGCGGCATAGAGCTTCACAGTCATACAGGAAATCTTCAGCGGTTTCATCGTTTTGCATACAGAATCGATAGGTCCCATCATCGACCTTACCCATCTTCTTAAGATGGCATCTAAGTAGGTCCGTTATGAGCCTTAGTTACTTTCTGCAAAAATGTGAGGAATTCTTTTGTCCTCTGCTGCGAATACTTTATAAACTTCTTCGCTTGTCTCAGCCCCGGGGTATTTTCCCACTGTTCCGTTTAAGTTCTGTCCTCCCAAAGCCTGATTTGAACTGAGAGGTGACACTTTGGGTGTCCAAAGATAGGCTCGGGGTCAATAAATGGAGATTTGGCTCCTTGATTTGCAAGGCGGTCCGCAAACTCGTTTCCCTTAATGCCTTCATGTCCTGGTACCCAGATCAGTGTCACTCTATTTGTCTCGGCCAGTTGCTTTCAGATAGTAAGACAGTCCCAAACCAGCTTAGACTCAAAGATAAGCGAGTTTAACGCTTTAAGTACTCCTTGGCTGTCTGATATTACGTGTATTTTTGCTCCACGCATTTTCTTGTGGATTATTTCGCGAGCGCAGGGTCCTATGGCGTGTATTTCTGCCTGAAAAATGGTTGATGAGGCGCCCAGTGCTTTGCGAGATGGCACCTTGGCCCATATATACCCACGCCTGCTTTATCTTCCATTTTGGACCCATCCATTGTACCATTTAAGAGATCCCTTTTCAAAGGGAAGGTCGCCAGTGTGCCACTGTTAACGATCCCCCAAGATCACCCTAAATGGTGTTTTAAGGTTATGGCGTTTCAGCATAACGTCTGAAATTGGATTAGCCATCGGGTCTTCTTATGAAATCCTGGAGCACTTTCAGGTGTCCAACCAAATTAATTGTACTTTGGAGGTTTCCCCTAACCTAATTGCACTAAGCATGGCCTGCTCCCTAACATGCCAATGTAAGGGTAGCAAGTCCAAAATAGCCGCTAAGGCCGCATGTGGTCAGTTACGCAAGGAATCGGTTACCCCTAGACATGCAAGCCATTGTAGTTTATGCAAAGTAGCTAGAGCTATCTTTTGTTTTATTTTTGGACACCAAACAAGTGAGGTGTATGTCACCATGGGTCTTATAGAAGATGTGTATGACCACAGAGTCATTTTTGGTTTAAGACCCCAAGTTTTGCCAAAAAGCCTGCGGCATGTCCATGTTACCACTGTAGCTTTATCTAGTACTCTTTTTAAGTGACAGTTCCAGCTTTGTCTGTTGTCTAAGGTAATACCTAGATATTTGACCTCCTTTGAGAATTCCACTACTGTTCCCTTAAAAGATGGTGCCTGTAAATAAAGCTTCCTTTTTCTCGTGAAGAGAAGAACTATTGTCTTACTAGGATTGGCTCGAAGTCTCATTGTTTGGCACCAGTTGCAAACTATGTTTAGGGCATTTTGCAATACATCAGAGATATCTGATCATGTTTGCCTCTAATTTTTATCACCAGGTCATCCGCATATCCCTGATTTTCATACCCGGAGTTGGTTAGTTTCTGTAGGAGATCACCGACAATCAGCGACCATAGTAGAGGGGACAGAACCCCACCTTGGGGACATCCATTGGCAGCCAATATAGTCCTCCCCCAGCTTAGCTTTGATTCTCCGGCTTTTATCCATTTTATCCAGGAAGGTTCGATTCCTTTTTTGGTAGCTGCATTCTCAATGGCTTCAAATGAGGTATTGTAAAATGCTCTTTCGATATCTAGGAATGCACATAGGGCTGTCTCTTTATCCTCTACTGCCTTTTCTATTCATAGGACAAGACTATGTAGGGCAGTTGTGGTAAACTTTCCTGCTTTGTAAGCATGTTGGTTTGGGTTCAGGGGTGATCCCTTGAGGTCACCGCTCCTAATATGGTTTTCTAACACTTCCTCCATTGTTTTGAGGAGAAATGAAGTTAGACTGATCGGACGGTAGGATTTTGGTAATGCAGGTGAACGCCCTCCCCCTTTAGGTATAAATGCTATCTTATCTTCCCTCCATGTCATTGGTATATACCCTAGAGTATAACTTCCTCTAAAGGTCTTAATGAGATTTGGCAGTATCTAATCTAGCCTTTGTTGAAGTAAGGCTGGATAGATGCCATCAGCTCTAGGCGATTTGAATGGCGTGAAGAGTTGACCGTCCATTTAACTTTCCTTGGGGTAAAGATTCTGCCAGAGAGACTTTTAGTCCTATTGGAAGGCCTGAATTCAGGTCTGAGCTCTTCAAGTATTTTGTCGTCATCTTGCATAACTCTCGAATCGGAAAAATAAGTTTGTAGTAACAAACTTACTGTTTCTTCACGGCTACTCGTGTAGCTGCTATCGACTTTTTGTAAAAGGCCGATACTATTGGTGGGAGCATTTTGAAGTCTTGCACTTGTGGGTAGATCATCAATACCCTCGCAGAGATTTCTCCAAGTTCTTCTCTTGGATTTCCTAAGCAGTTTATTGTACTCAGTCAAGACGCGCTTGCATTCATTCCAAGCACCTGTTCTTTTTGCCTTCTTGAAAAGCCTTCTAGAATTTAGTCTTAATCTATCTAGTTCACTGTTCCACCAGGGCACAGCTCGCGTTGTTTCCCTTTGTTTAACAGGACAACTTTGTTCATAGGAGCAGATGATCAGTCTATGCATATGGGAGGAGAACGGTTCAGATCCATACGGCTCTCCAATTAGTGAGACGTGGAACTATTATTTTCTCCCTTTGCATAGCGGAAGCCTTAATATCGAACCAGAGAGACATGTCAGTTTGCAATGGCATTCGCCATATTTGGGCTGATGAGCACCTCTTGGCGAATGGCGTTGCATAATGTTGGTTCATTCCCTATATTAGCTATGTCTGTATTATTATTAACCAAATAGTCAAACAGGTACTCACCTTGCCTATTGGTGTCACTACTTCCACATACAATGTGGTGGGCATTCGCGTCACATCCGATGATATAGGATTTATTCCTTTTTTTTGCAGAAATCTGGAAGTTTTCTAATTTCCTCTGGAGGAGGTGGATCCGTATCACCCGGGAGATACAAGTTGGGTGAAGTATTAATTTTCTATTCTTGGTTCGGCAAAATGTGACATTTTCTTCCAAGCTGGAGCAGCTGGCTTAGAATTCAAAGCAACAGGTTACATAAGCATTATTCGGGATTACATAAGAAAAGTAAAATTGAAAAAAAGTAAAGATTTGTACAGGATCTAAACAACCGTTACAGGGTGTACATTTTCTCGAAAACAAAAGAAATGTATATACTAATTTAAAAAATACATGACTTGTAACTTATATGATTTGGCCTTTCACCCGATTCCGGCTTGACGTCGACTTCCGAGACACCCTGTATAAAAATGTATTCAGCCGATGATCATTGGCGTAGCTAAGTAGGGGCCAAGGTGCACACCCTCTCTTGAATGCAGACAGCCCCCCATGAAATTATTAAAATTCATAAAACACATTCGTTAATTCGTACAATCATAGACCTAATTAAATTGAATCAGTTCCAATCGGAATCAAAAAGGATTTAAAAGTTCTTTTCTTTAAGAATATCTATTGTACTCATTTTAAAATTTTAAAAACTGCTCTGATTCTACTGAATTTTGACAAAGGCGTATTCCGTAGGAGAAATTATGCGGAACTAATTTGACAGTTTATGCGGAAATTTTATTTGATAACCCTTAAGGCCACTACACACGCTCAAGCAAATCTTGCGACTTAGGGATGGTCCAGTCGTTTGATTAACTTGAGCGTGCGTAGCGAATGTCGGATATTGAGTTGGGAGAGCTTGAGTGAAATCGACTAAAACTGCTGCATACAAATAAAACTTATGACTTTCATATGGAATTGAACTAGACAAAATCAGATGTTAACTTTTGCCTCCACTCGCTACCAATTTTGTGCAAACTTTAATTCATTCTTATAGCAAAGCCGCCAGGTTTGTTTGTATACAATAGTTTCGACAAATTTCATTTATGGCAGACTTCAGTTTCAACTCAAGCTCCAACTTGTGCTACACACGCTCATGCAAATGATAAGATTGGACTACGCATGGCCTAGTCCGGATGATTTGATGAGCGTGTTTAACGGCTTTTAGATTATATAGCAAAAGGGATAGGCTATGAGGAAGAAAAACTTAATCATTTTTCTTCATCTTGTAGAATCGGATATGTTTGTTTAGTCATGGAAGTGGCAAACTACAATATTTTCAGAGCGGGAACATAATTTATTGGTTGAAACTTTATTAAGTATTTGAAGAAATTCAATAGAAGAGATCTCATTATATCACAAAATTATTACAATAATTTTGAAATGTATAATTTTATAATTTTTTTTTAAATTTTTTTACTTTTTAAGAATTTTTCCTGTGCCCCATTATTTTCTGACAATATTTTTTGGCATTGCCTTTGCTCATGTCATGTAAGGGACCACTGGCAATTCAATTGTAAAGAAAAAAACCGGCATTGGAAAATGTTCAATTTTATGGCCACAGCTGTTTATTTTTATATCTATTTCAATTCTATTTTATTTCAAACACTAGAATTTATTATTGAAAAAAATTAAACTTTCGTGAGAAATGATTTCCTACGGCAAAATCTCTTGTTTCTTAAGCACAGTACAGCGCTCTTAACGAAGTCTCGATTATATAAAATATCTTGCACAAAATAATATTTCACTATTGTTACTCACTATTAAAATGTCTAAATCACTTTTAATTGCACTTCTTTATCACTAAAAGAACAGCGGACTTTATTTCGTAAATTCAGAAATGTCAAAAAGGAGCAGAATGGTCGAACTGACCAAAAATAAACGACCAAGCCTTCTTGCCTCTCCCCCCCCCCCCCCCACCCATGTCGTCCAAAAAATATTTATTACACATACACGAATTTTACACAGCATAGCTTATCCTTTCGCTATATAATCTAAGTGATAACCTTTCACATGAATGAAGTTTAGAAATTTCGGTAACACTTTGTTTAATTTTCTGGAAAAAGCGTTTTTTAAGATTTTTGATTCCGATCCGAACGGATTCAGTAATAAGGCTGATTATCTTTATAAGGAAGAAATGTTTAGTGCGCGATTAAAAAATTCAATAATAAGTTTGCAGGTAAAAACGTAAACTAGAGCTTAAGTATGACATCTCTTAATTAGTTCTTAATAAAAACGTAAATAAAATTGCACTAAAATGTGTATCTAATTTTATGTTTTGAAATGCAAGCAGATGCTTTAAATAATGGGCATTAGACAGGGTGTCACTATCATATCAGTTTCTTGTATAGAACTTAAGTATTCTGATTTATTATCCTTAATACGTGAGAAAAGAAAAGGAGGGGAAGTGGAAAGCAAAGGTTTCTGTTAGATGCACCACTTGCTATTATTTTTATTTTAAAATCCCGCAAATATTGTTTTATTTTTCCAATAAACATTTCTTCCTATGACTTAAAAAAAATGAATTCGCTTCGAATTTTTCGAGGGCAGGGAATAGATGAGTGTTGCTTGGGTTCATTGGGATTAAAGAAAAGAAAGCATTTCAACTCAAGTTTCCAATTACATTATGTAGGTACTAATCTATTTTCACAATTATTCAACTATTCGCCTAAACTGAAATTAATAAATAGAAAAACAATCAAATCTGATTTCATGAATACTCGTCGCCGCTCGGTCTCGATTTTATTATTTATCGCACAATCGTGTAATCCTGACTGACGAGAGATATCCAAAAATTAATTGAATGCTGAAGACTTATATTAATTGATAAGCGATGTACCATCTGTCCCGCGTGCTGAATATTATTCAACGGGAATTATATAATAAAGGATGGGAAACAATTGAAAACTGTTTGTTGTTCCTCTGGTCTCTAACATCGGAACTTCGACAAATCTGGAAAGGCATTTCTTATTAAAATCGACCCAAACGCACACACGTACCTGTATTCGCAGTGCATTAAAAGTGCTGATCTAGTGTTTTGCTCTCTTGGGAGCAGGGTTAAGGAAGTAGGAGGAGTAGATATTAACTAGTAAAAACGCTAGAATTAGTCTAAGTGCCAGTTCTTATGACACTGTAGTTAGATGAATGTCCGTATGTAATTTCGTATGGTCACCTATCTGTGCAAGTTTGTTTGTTGAAATGTTTTTTTCGAATATATTTCTAGAACGGTTCATCGAAAAGTAAAAGTGATTGTAAACAATTTCATAGGATTTCATATTCTGAAGAACTTTTCAGTAAAATAAAAACGACCGACCGTTTTCAAAGTATATGTAAAAAACCTCAATTTTTATATAGAAACACGTAGAAGGAGTTTCCCGACTTAGCACTATTTTATGATTATATTTGCTATTTCTATGACAATGCCGTGTACAAATTTTCAGCTCTATACGTTGACACGTTTTGAGGCAGTGTCTAAGTATATAGTGAAAAGCGGGAATTTATGTATGGCAACCCCACGAAGGCATTACCCAATTGGTCCCATTTTCGTACTAAAATTTACTTTGTTTTTAAAAAATCCGCGTGCAAAAATTAAGCATTCTTATTTAACGTGCTCTCGAGTTATCTTGAGGATCAACAGACGGACATGCAAAAATGAAAATAACTTTCTATTTTGTTATACCATCACAAACGGAATGACAAACATAGTATACCCTATAATCTCATCCGCTGGGGTATAAAAGATTATTGGAGCGATGTCTGCGACTTGTAAAGTGAGAATTATTTTACGAAGTTTTTGTATGCAGAATTACAATTACTTTAGCAAAAATTAGTTTATAGATTTTACCAATTTAGCAATATATAAAAAATTCCGTCAATAGCTGGGAAGACCACTTTGCAAACAAAATATTCGTTTAAGCCTATGTACCAAAGTTGGGGCTGTAATGCTGTCTTCTTTAATTCGCTTGCTCCCTGAATGTTGCAAACTGGGCTATGTTCAATATTGCAACTATGGGCTTATAGCTGCATCGATAGCATAACAAAGCAACATTTTGAGAACAGTCAAATTTAGCCATAGCAAGACAAAGCAGCTATGAGATTTTGGACAGCCAAAAGCTGCTGTTATGCTTTGCACTCTGTCTTGTATTTGATTATGAATTTTCAAATAACACAGAACATTGAAATTTATTTAAATTTATTATAGCCGAGCAGTGATACTTTATATATTATAGAAATGAAGGAGCTATGTACATAGTCGCAGAGCGTGGTGGTAAGATTTCGAGGAACATAAGATTTTTCCGATTAATACTAACAAGTTTTTTTTTAAAAATCTGTGAAGTTTCACAAGCTGCTCCCAGGGAAGATGCAGAACAACAGCAGTCCTGTACCAGACAGAGAACAAAGTAAAAAACATTTACAATGAAAATAAAAACAAACATTAAATTACAATTTATTCTAGAATAAAAATTGAATGTGAGTGAAATCAAATCACTTTTGGAAGGGTACACTAATTTCTTGGCTGAAATGCAAGGTACCTTATCTAAAAATGATGACGTTTGGGAGAGAATTTCATCCTAATTAGAGACAAATGGAATTATGAGATCGGAAAGTCGCTCTTAATTTAAATTTCAGCATTTAAAATGCCAGTATACAACAACAAAGTATCACAACACTAAAACAGGTGTTGATCTAAGATTCTTCAAATATTATCATGAATTTGAGCACCTCTTTGGATAAGATCCTGATGTAACTCCAGTGGCAATGGCTTCTTCATTGGACCCAAATGTCAGCTGCGAAGATTGTTCAGAAGAGCTGGTTGAGTCTGCGAGGCCTGTGCTATGAAAGTCAATGAAGAGAAGACGAGAGACGGTTCCAGAACTTCTCCTTACGGCATACCAGGTAAACCAAAACTCCAAAGAAGAAAGTGAAGAAAAAGGGTTGAAACTATAACAGGATAAAAATGCAACTGTGACGAGATTGGCTGATGTTCTGGAGGAGGGTAACAGGACCCATAAAATGGTTACAGCGAAGCTCCTCGAGAAGCTTCAAGAATTTTTTTGATGTTTTATCTTAGACATATTGCGGTGTAGGTCATCAACAGAGAAGGAGGTGATAGTACTCACCTAGCCAAACAAAAAATTGTACAGTGACGGTGGTAAGACGCGTTGTTTCGGCGGTAGGGGATGTATAAGATTTTTAGTACTGTTTCCACTTTACACCCTTTAAATTTCTTGATATACACCCTATCAAGGCCAGATTTATTTCGTGAGAGCAAACAGTCTAAGCTTTGCAATGAACGCCCAACCAGCCCTACTGTCATCTTCACTCTTAAGTTGTACTACGTCAAGCTCCACAAAATTTGAATTTTGCTAATTTGCGTTGAATTGCATAAAATTAGGTGCGATTTCCATCTTCAGAATCAAAATTAACAAAATTATGAATTACAGAAACGGAAATACGATTTGAATATATTAAAATATTTAACAAAACATTAGTTTCTTCGTTTAAATCTTTTTGGGAAAAGTAATTATGTTCTAGGGGGAAGCAAAGAAATTTCCAAACAGAAAATTTTTTTCACTCTGATATGAACGATTGAAATTGAGACGGACGAATTTGTGATAATAGTTGCCAAAACAGGCAAGAAACATGATAATTCGCCATACCTTTTTAATACATTCATGATAGCAGCTATATTAAAATCTTGAGCAGAACTCATGTCAAAAAGCAACTAAAAAAAGCATTTCGAGATACTTTATACAGGCAAAAGCATACGAAAGCAGCTAAAAGCAGCTATAGCAGTAATTTTGAATAGAGCCCTGTTAATAGTACGGCACTGAATTAGGATCATGGTTAAAGGTATTTTTCTTTCTTTCTTTAAATGTTCAGATTGAACTGTGGTAGAATGGTAGAGAGAGCCATATTCAAGTTTGTCGAAGTGAAGATTTGATGGTTTGGACCTCCTTATTTTTTTATTTTTAAGAATTCAAACAAATTTCGTATATATAAGAAAAGCCATATTCTAATTTTGAAATTAAATGTTATCTTTCAAATTGTTATTTGACAGCAATTGTGAATTAAAAGCAGTCTTCTTTTTCTTCGACATATAACATTTATGGACGCCACTTGGCCAGCCTTAGAATTATCTGTATTGCCGGCCACTTATATGAACTGGCTCACACGCGAAGACAAACAGATGCGGGTGAAGCGCA
The DNA here is from genome assembly GCA_963924295.1 of Dioctria rufipes. Lineage (NCBI taxonomy): Eukaryota > Metazoa > Arthropoda > Insecta > Diptera > Asilidae > Dioctria > Dioctria rufipes. The sequence continues at coordinate 211,668,123 of OZ002741.1, forward strand.
GAATTAAATCTTTGTAATCACACTAGCGAAAGAAGTCCCTTGCATTTTCAATTAGTTATTCCCCAACTTTCTGCTTTGATAACTAAAACAAAAACAATTAAAAGAAGTAGGAACTGACATATATATAAATGGACTGCTTGCAGTGAGAGCATACTTTCTGAAATCAAAACTGGTCCCACAAACAGGAGATCAGTCAGTCCATTTATATACATGTCAGTGGGTAATACCATACGACCGGCATTGATATGGTAATAGTAGAATGCATTCATAATATTACTTTATGCGTTGTGCAAAGTTATACGTCATTACGGAACATTATAACAATGAAATCTAATTCATTCATAGTGGTAAATCAGATGAGTAAAAAGTATGCAATTATTAGTTAGCAAGGCCAAAAGGAAACAGAATTAAAGTTAATGTCGTGGTTCCACAAAATTAGAATTTCAACTGCGTGAGCTGTATAAACTTATAACGAATTACAAATAATTTCTATGCGGGAGATTCATGAGCCATTAGCACGTTTCTTGTAAAAATATAATGCATAATGGCTGGAACAGAATGAACGGATCAATGCCGGAGTAAATACGCAGCTAACTGTCAAACAACGCAACAAATAAAGTGCTGCCCAGAACAAAATTGCCGCGACTGCGTTTAATGCCAATTCAATGCAATTTTCATATTTTCAATATTGTGCTTGTAGATATTTTTATATTATTAAAACTTGCGCGAATAATAAGAATAACATTTGAAATATCCCGCAGCTCAATAATAAAATTTACATTACAAATTTCATTCAAAACAAACGTTTGATTCAGCTGTCAAAAATTTTCAATCCAGCACTTGCGTAAAAGTTGAAAGTTGACCAACTTTCTTGCGGCAAATGCGGTAACTGCGTTCACTGTGTGCGCATTAATACCCGGCATTGATCCGCTCATTCTGTTCCAGCGGTAATAGTCACGACTATCAAGGGGTCCATTACCAATACATATCAGTTCGTTGGCGCGAATTTCAGTTTTATAATACCGGTACACTTGATCATTTCCTGTTAAATTCGACATCTGTAATGAATTCGCTTTCTTCTACAAGATTCTGTATTCTATGTGCTGTCGTTATAGTTCTATTGTTGAGCTTATCAGTTAGAAATGCTTTGTGCTACTCAATAATGCTCTAAAAAGCGTGAATTAAAGACACTTTACTTCGTCTTCACTTTGATAAACCGTAATTAAAGAATATCTTACATTTATTTTAAGTTAGTCTATGTGACAGCTATTATGACAACTTTATTTTTATATTCACAAAAAAAAAACCTATTCTCACCAGATACCTTCATTTAATTACTCATTCTAAACCCGCAATTATAACGTTTTAATTCTGAATTTCAAGCGTAAAGAACACTCTGACATTTCGCGGTGCAGAGAAGATAGCACCACCAATATATCACGGCAGTAAGAGATTAAGAATTCTCGAAAATTCATGCCAAAAATTGTACTTGTTGAAATGAATATCCTGCAGAGTGCATCTTTTTGAGATCGTCCTTTTAATTTCCCTCCACCTTGTGGGATGTGTATTCAAAGTGGTAGAGTGTAGGCGACCTATGATTAAGTCGCTTACCCACCTACATACACCTGCAGCAGTGGATATAACACCTTGGAAAAGAGCCAAATTCCGAAATGTTGGAGTTAAATTAAACTTACTGAAAACCTTTTGTGGGTTTCTATTGTTTTTTCTGATAATTTATATAGTTTGCGCTACTTTATGAAGATATAGCTAGCCAAAGAAAAGAAGCTGTGGGTTTCATTAGTCAAGTGATTTCTCTGTGCATACAAATGATTTTTTATGTACGGTTGAGCACAAAAATAATTAAAATCATTAATAATAAAAATTACATCGTTAGAAATAATTAATGTAACGTAAACTCCATCCAAACGAAAATAATCTTCTCCTTATGGTGGGAATATTTACAATTAATCATCGGGATGGAAAAATTGGCATTATTTGCACTCTCTACCCGGCAGCAAAGGCTTGTACTAAGATTAATTTGAGCGCTAAATTTCATTGAAGTAATACGCTTGTACCACGCGAGGAGTTCATTTCTGCATTTGTACCGAAGAGAAGCAATCTAAGTGTGCTTATGTGCTCCATACATCATATAAACACAATATCTACAAAAACATTTCATATAAAAATAAGCTGAAAAAAAATTGTAAAAAGAATCCACTGCACTTAAATGGAAGTTTTTTAAACGATTTTCAAATAATTTTACACTCTTTACGTGCAAGGTGGGAATTTATTTCTCCATTATACTATAGTATGCCATTAGTGGGTAGCGTTTACAAACTTATATAGATAGCCTCATACGTTGGTGTAATACATACATACATATGTTATGTAAATATTATATAGATTTTTTTTTTTTTGCTTTGAATAGTAGCGCAGAAAAGTTATATTCAAAGCATTTACATTCAGATTTACTCATTTTTGATTTCATCAAAGGCTGGTTACTTGAGTGTAACATCAAGTAATATACAATTAACTTAACTTCATTCATGCCATAGTTAGAAGATATTTAGAGGAATATACGGTTCCATAAGTAATTTATCAGAATTAAAAGATTTGTGGCATATCAAGTCCGGTTAATTGTTGATCACTTCCGCAAGAGAAATGATCACAATTCCGGAAAACTAACCGTCTCTTTTCGAAAATATTTAAAGAAATCAGCTTTCATCGGTTAAAATAAGACATTAACATTACAGTGTTACTCCAAGGAAGTAAGTAAATAAGCTCCAAAAGATGGCCTGTCTAAGTGTAACTGATGCCATGCGTACATCATCTAACATCGCTCTAGAAAGACTATTGAACCTACCGGCACTCGGCGACATTATTGCAAAAGAGGCTGGACACATGGTGTACAGAGCCTGGACAGATTACTATAGTGAATAGTACTGTGAAAGTCTACGCACTATAACCAAAAGAATTGAAGCAAATCCAATACTGGATATGATGCCAGACAGAATGGTTATTGAGCACAACCTCCGTCTGCCCTTCAAGATAATAATACCAGATTGGAAAGAAACAGATACAAATCTCGCAAATCAAGCCCTAACTGGTACACCGAAGGTCCTAAAGCCGAGAAGGGAGTAGGTGCAGGAATATATGGCGTTAATACAAGAGCTAACATCTATCAAAGCATAGGAAAATACGCCTCAATATTTCAGGTGGAGGTATATCACTAGATGTGCATACGACAACTTCAGCCGATTCTACACTAATAAAAATATTTATATCTATATCTACAGATAACCAATCGGCTTTGAAAGGCATCTCATCACCTGAGATCAAAACGAAGTTAATGTGGGAATGCATTCAAGCATTACAGAACCTTGGCACATACACCACCTAGCACTTAAGTGAACGCCAGGAAAATCGGTAATTGATGAGAACGAAAAGGCAGACCTACTGGCCAAAAATAGTGATATATGTTCATGCCCCTCATAGGACCAGAAACTTTTCGCGGTATTTCCTACAATACCATGCAAAAATGGATCCGGGACCCAATAGACCAGAGATGGATTTAAATGATAGGATCCAGATAAGCCAAACGATTCACCAAAAGACCTTCCTCAGAGAAACCCTATATCTTTTAGGGCTATCTAGGAATCAGCTCAGAATCATTACAGGATTCCTAACCGGATACTGTAAACCTAACAAACACATGCATCGGATAGGCATCGCACCATGTGTGTAGGCTATGTTTCGAAGAGGATAAAACATCGGAGCACGTCCAGTGTGAATTCGAGGCCATTGCATAATGTAGATTCCGGGCTTTTGGCTCATACTTCTTAATAACTGCCCACTTCGAAGAAATCTCTTCCAAAAAAAATACTGCCCTTCCCTGGAAGAATGGGTTTGTTCGAGGAACTGTAACGCAAACAGTGCACAATAAGCCAATGATGGCTGCAGTACAAAGGCCACTCGCCCCGCAAAAAATCTAAATCTTAATCGACACCAAGTAAAACCACCGGCTGGAAGCCTGAAAGCTCTTCGGTGAACGTCTTCAATACGATCAATTAACAGCGTAGTATGTCAACCAGACAGCTCTAACATCTAGGATCGGTATAAAAAAAAATAGGTACGACAAAGAAGTTTTGTAACGGAAACGTCACGGAACATCTCTTAACTCGAGATGTCCATTATGGAATCGATTCTTAAGAAAATCGATACAATCGGATAAGAAAATCAATTTTGGAATCGATGTCGCAGTACCAAGTTTTCTTCATGCATTCATGTTTCAGGGCGAAGAGCAATTATTAAAATTTTTGTAGTTCTTTTTACTAGTTCTAAATTAGTATATATCTTACGATCGAAATGAAGTATTGAGTTTATGGGAACGGGAACTAAGCTCGATGCTTGCGAAGAAAATTCTTAACCCTGACAGTTTTCTCTCATTATGACCATGCAGAGATCATTTCACCTGACCTAATCTTTGAATTGAGATTACCTACCGATATGAAATAAATGCGGAAGTTCAAAAAAAAATATTAACCCATATTATTGCAATATTTAACTACTAACAACGAACTAAAATTATTAGTAAATAATCAAAAAAAGCTAGAATTGATGTAAGACCAATTCTTATGATAGTCTAGAAGAATGCTCGTATGAAATTTCCAATGGTGACCTATCTGTGCAAGTTCGATTTTTGAAGCGGTTTTTCGCATATATTTCTAGAACAGTTTGTCGGACAGAAAAAATGATTATAACTAATTTTATAGGATTTCATATTCTGAAGAAGGTTTCAGTACAATAAAAACGTCTAAGACTGGTTGTTTTCACAGTATACGTAAAAAACCGAAATTTTTACATGGCAACACCAAGAAGGGGTTGTCCGATTTAATCCATTTTTGGTGTTTTACTTGATATTACTATGAAAACTCCATGTACCAAATTTCAGGTCTATGTCGACGCATTCTCAGGCAATTTCCAAATATATAATGAAAAACGACATTTTTTTATGGTAACCCCACCCCACAAAGGAGTTCCCGATTTGTCTCATTTTCGAACTAAATTCTTAAGTCCTTGTACAAAATTTCAGCTCTCTAAATGTAAGCGCTCTCGCGTTGTCATACGTACAAACAGACAGACAAACAGACAGACGGACGGACATGCAAAAATCTAAATAACTTTTAATATTATGAGTGGGTGTCCAACCCATTTTGCTGTACAATTATTATTTCTGTGCGTTACAAACGGAATAACAAACTTACAATACCGCATAGATTTCATCTAGGGTATAAAAACATGATTTTACTAGCCTATGAGGCAAGGTTGGATATAGAACTCTTGTGGGAAGGCGGGTGGGGGGAGGGGAGTGCACTATAGCTTAAAAGCGGAATAACAGATCAACAAAAGTTCAACGACAATCGCAACCACTCGCAAATTTCAATTGCATAAACCTTATCACATACGGGTATAGAAAGTTGCTCAACTATTACCATTCGTACGAGGTACTAAATTATTTATTTTCAATTTTTTTGTAAACGGTGGAAGTGTGAGGCTTTCAAATCATCGATTTTGGTTAGTAATCTAGGGAAATATATATTGTTTAAATTGAAGAATGCATCATATATTGTAACTTTGAAAAATACAGGAATTAAAGCGCAACGTACTTCACGTATATTTAAAATAGCAGTCACAGAACAGATGCGATACACACCTTGCACTTATATAACTTTTTTCTTTTACATTATAAAGCCAAGTAGAGTGGCGGGTGTGCTTATGTACGTCATCCTTAAACTTGGCAGATTGTATTTCGGAGGAAAGACAAAAGATGGTAGACTGTTCCACATTCGCACAGTTCGGGTTAAAAAACTATCACTGCCTGACTATGATTGACAGATTCTCACGGTGTCCCGAGATAGTTCCACTTAAGGAAATCACAGCAGACACCATACCAACTGCCTTCTATCGCATGATCACTACAGACCAGGATTCGCAGTTCGGATCGGCATTGTTTAAGACACTAACTGAACTCATAGGAGAGAAACATATCCACACGACACCTTGTCATCCGGCATCGAATGGCATGGTTGAACGCTAGAATCGCTCACTCAAAGCAGCACTTATTTGTCATAGCACTCCTTGACTGGATATTCTATCTACAGTGCTTTTAGGACTAAGGACTAGCTACAAAGAAGAGATACAATCTTCAGCAGCTGAACTCTTTTATGGATCACCACTTCGTATTGCTGGAGAATTTTTCTTCAACGAAGACATCAGACACAAATCTTTGTCGAAAAAATTAGAGTAAATATGTAGGAAATTCGACCAAAAGCCACTAGTCACACCAAATCAAGCTTCTTCACTCTCAAGGATCTCTAAACTCTCTCTCGTCAGTTCGGATGCCGTCAAGGCATTGTTACAAGCTCCATATACTGGACCACACCTACTAGTCAAGAAACTGGATAACTACGTTTTCGTTGTTGACATCAACGCGAAAGAAGTAATCTCCACAGAACGTCTCAAACCCGAATTCATCAACAAGGAAGATAGTCTTTCGAACCAACCATCAACATCGACAAAGCCTTTGGAAAATATCTGGATTCAGAGGTTACGCACCAATCCTGACGCTCGTAAAAAATCCAGAAATGTCACCTTTTCTTCTCGTGACCCAATCACTGAGGGGGCAGTAGCTGTGGCAGCATTGTCACCGCTAATGTTCCAGTTTCACCACAGCTAAATTTCTTTTCCAACTTCTTAGCAACTTCACGTCGATGACTTAATTCTTTCATTAGTAGACACCAAACAGGGTGATTAAAGATAACTCTTGTTAAATAAATTAATAATAAATTGTTTGTTTCAATAATAGCTGTGTTCTTTTGTGTACTTTGTTCTGGAACTACCTCATATTAGAGAGAATAAATCGTTCTGTTGATTGAAGCGAACTGTTTATACTGTTCGCTTCATTTAAATTTTTCTATGAAAATGTCTGAGGCGCTCTTTTGTGCATCTTTTGCTCTGCTCTGTCCTGCTGCTGACACAAAAGAACACAAGGAAATACATATAACCATATTTTGAACAGTTCTGCTCACGCTTCTCTAAAAGTAAAGCTGTACAAGCAACTGATGTATTGTCAAGGGGTTCAGAGGGGATAAGGCGTAAGATCATAACCAAACTAAATACATCAAATGCTGGGAATAGAATATAAAATCCACGGTAGCTGGACCTTATGTAGGGAATATCGCAATTTTTTCTTAGAAATTTACTGAAAAATTTTTTCCTGAGAATTGTTATGCATTATTGGAGGTCTACACGGTTGCTTGGATTGGACCACTAACAATTTTTATGAGCATAGACTCGTAGATGAGCGAATACCATTCATTTCTTTTTAGAAATTTACTGAAAATGTTTCGGGAGAATTTTCATTCAGTCTGGTGGCCGACTGGAGTAATTTTCAAATACAATCATACAATGTGTACCTCCAAAGCATAAACAATTCTAAGGAAAAAAATTCCAATAAATTTCTAAGAAAAAATTGCTGCTTTCCGTACATCAGAGGTCCAGACATCGCTGATTTTATATTGAAACATATTGCTGGCTTACCCATTGGTTACCTGTGCTCTGCAGTACCTCTAGAACAAAGCAAGGTATTAAGTCAACTTGCGCTTCGCATTCACTATAAGTTTTCTATACACTAGGTAGATACCTGTATATGTACATATATAAAAAGAAGTTTTTAAGGTGTTTAGCTTCAGAATAAATAGATATGTAAGTAATTGGCCTTTTAGATTTTTTATATTCTTAGTAGAAGCATGTGGCATCATGTGATGCCATTGGACTTGTTTCAATAAATTGACACTTTCACTGAATCACAAAATTTCTTCAGTATTTTGTTATCGGTAGTGTTACCGCCTCGATATTTTTGTATAAGAATGATAAATTTTCGGTATATTTTAAATTTTTTGTTTTGCATGGTATACTTACACCTTTTTCGGTCATGTTATTTCGAAAATTTCAAGCTAATGTCCTATCAGATTGTTTCGTTTAACTTTCAGAAAAGAACAGCGTTACAAGATAACGAAATTGAAGACTTGTTTTTTTTTATATTCAGTCTCAGAATTTACATAGTGTATACCAAGGTATATAGAAGAAACAAGGTATGCCCATTAAAATTTTGACATATCACAGCTGATCAAACAGCTTATAGTCTGTGACGTACTTCAGTGAATGAATAAAAAAGAAAAAGGAAATCTGACAGTGGCAGTACAAGCGCAAAGAATTTTGACACATTACAGCTGATGCCCTGTGACGTACTTCAGTGAATGAAGAAAAAGGCAAAAAGAGTTTTAACAAAAATGGCGGAACGTGGTTCGAGTCGGGAATACCTTGTCTTCTATATACTTTGGTGTATACTATACAGCGATGATGACGATTTCGTTCAAGACTGCTTCGATGAATTATGCAACGAGTATGATGAAGTTGATGGGGATGGACTTCAAAAGATACTAACGAAACAAGTGCGTTGGAGATCAACGACAATGCATGTGCAGCATCCACATCGGGGCATCTGAGAAACAACATGGGTGTCTGATAAAGATAATGATTTTAACAGAATTCCTCCAGCCTATCAATGCGAAGACGAAGTATTCGTAAATGGTTTTGAGTTATATGAATTTTTCAAATATATTTTCAATAACGATTTGTTGGAGATGATCGTATTTGAGACAAATAGATACGCTTTTGAATTTGACATGCAATCTTTTCAATTACTGTCGCAGACTTAAAGGTTTTCCTTGGCATAAATTTGATAAAGGCATACATAAAATATCCTAATGTTAGAATGTATTGGTCCAAAATTCCAACGCAAAGAATATACCAAAAAGCTAATTATATGAATTGTAATCGATTTGCAGAAATAAAAACAACAACAAGGAAGAAGAGCATAAAGAGGAAAAGTTTTGGTATGTTATAACGGCTCTTCATACATCATTTTATGAAACCAGGTCCGAAAGAGAAATGCAGTAAATAGACGAACAAATGGTTCCGTTCAAAGGAAAGATTTCTGCAAAGCAATATATGGTGGGAAAACCAAAAAAATGGAGTTTCAAAATATGGTGCTAGTCCAGAAGGATATGTTCACTGTTTCTAGATGTATGAAGGAAAGTCTAGCAACGAGCCTTGACCGTTAGGTTAGTAGGGAATATGGTTATCCATTTATGTATGTCATGGGATTTCAAACACCGGTAATAAAATATTTTTGGATAACCTTTTCACAAGTCTTCCACTGGTAAGTGCTTTGCAAGACAAAAATCTGTTTGTGATTGGAACTCTTCGACTAAACAGAGTTTCTGAAGTCAAACATAAATTACTTCCTAAGGAACAATTGAAAATATGTAGGTGAAGCAACTTATGCAACATCATCAGACAATATAACAGTACATTAAAGTTTCACGGCCCTATGTTATACAGAAGTATAACAAATTCACGGGGGGTATTGACTTGATGGATAGGATGATTAGTCACTACCCACCTTAGAATTTTTTTTTTCATCTGCTCAACATGGCTACCGTTAACTCGTGGGTTCATTATAGGCAGCATTTTGGCAAAACAGAACCTCTTTTAGATTTTAAAGCAAAGCTGGTAGAGACACTTTTATTTTTAGGAAAAAAAATGCAAAGAAAATTGGATGGCCTGATCAATCTAATTCGGATGCCAAAAAAGAAATGAAGAAAATTTTTTAGTCCCATCAAAGACACCAGACTGCATACGTTATAACGACAATGGTAATTTCCCTTAAAAGATAGATATTAAATCTGCCCAAGGTACCACAGTTCAATGTGTTTCAGAAGAACGCGGTACAAGTGTTGCAAGTGCAAGGAACCGGTTTGCCCGGAACGTATGAGAGAATTTTATACAAAAAATTTAATGTTTAATGTGACAATTATAATAAAAATAATTAAGTAATTCTGATGTTGTTTTATTATTACCACAATTTGAAAATAATGAGTACCGTGCGAAATTACTTTCATATGTAATGGTCGGTAGTATAGGTAACAAAAAAACCCACTGGCGTCATATGATACCACATCCCTAAATCTTCTCTAGGACATCTGTATTATTTTTCTTGTATTCTATTTTCTAAATTGACTTAAAATATATCTCCACCAAGTAAAATTCCAATTGGATCATGATTTGGGCATGAAGAGATATCAATTGGTAGTTCACTGCAAGTTTGTCATGTTAATGTTAGAAGTTTGAGAGCTCATTTTGATGAATTCAAATATGTATTTTTGAACTTTAAGCCTGATATCATAGAAATAAGCGAAACTTGGAATACTTGGAAACCGGAATATATTGATAGTAATGTTGTGAATCTCCCGGGCTATCGCTGATCGCTCGTATTCAATTGGGAGTGGCAATAAAAACGACAACTTGAATTTTTGACTTTCGTTTTTGTTGCTGGGACTCCCAGGAAGAGGCGCATTCTTCGAAGTGCACGTGCCAGTGACAGAACAGTTAATCTAATGCTGCGTCTTAGAATTACATAAAACTGTAGTTAAAGGTGCCGAAATTGCGCGGCCGTTGGATTAAAACTCTGTGGATGAGTATGGAGCTGATGGAGCGAAGTTCCTCTGAGCGCTGGTTTGCAATGTAGGTAGATGATGCTGATCAAGCCACTATCTGGGTGCTAACCTTATTCATTTATCCCTTCTACGTACTTTTCGAATTACGAGTGGAAGAACTATTCATTTGTTGTCGTCGTAAGCCTTATTGAAGGCTACAGCTTCAGAAATAACATGGTAGCGAGTAATTCTATCCTGGAGGTTGTTATATCTGGGGCAGAATGTCGTACCACTGATCTACTTGCCCCAAGTTAAAAGGTGATTGATTAATTTCGCAGTGTTGCACAACCACTATAAATTGTGAGCTGGGTCTTGAGAACTTTTCGGGAGATAAACGTAAATGACGAACGAATCTCTGTGCTGCACCATCAGCAAGATATAAAACCAGGAAAATGGTCGGACGAATTTAAAATTATTTCACGTTTCTAATATTTGTGTGCGCTCGCCAAATTTTGAACCGGTCGTTATACAATTTTACAACAGTTTTTTTTTTATTTTTCTTCATGGAAACGTATCCCTTTTCTCAAGCAAACAAAAACTGGTTAATGCCTGTCAAATTTCGGAACAAAAACAACAGGAAAGAGTTCATTCTTCTTCTTTTTCTAGCTCTTGACAGCCAGCTATAATTTTTCAGAAGGAAATTCCCTAGAATGGGTAAGATTCCCCAACCTAACAAAGCCGGCTTCCGGTCGAAAAATTGTATGATAACATTTCACAAACCTCACGTAACTTCAATGTGTTATATGTCTCTTTGGTAATACGGTAATACGCATTCCTTATATATAATATACAGCTTGACCCGATAAAACTTAACAAGCTCCTAAATATAGAACGACTTAATCGTTTTCCAAAAAATCTGCATCGTATTAATGTTGCCCAGGAGAAACAAAATGACGGTTTGAAAGTTGACCTCTTTCAGGCTGGGGTTTAACATAGTTTTTATGGAAGCCTCTGTAAAAATTACAAATTCGGATTCTAAGGAAAGCACTAGATAAGTTTTTTTTCTAAAATGTTTATATGGAAAGTAGTATGTTTCGGTACTGAAATTGTTGTCGGTATCGAAATGTGAGTGATCATAGCTTTTAAACAATGCAAGAATTTTAGAAAAAATGTTTCAAAGAAAATTAATTAACTTTTTTTTCTCATAGAATCTAAATATTTATTTTTTTACACTAAGCTCAATTTCCGTTTAAAAGCAAATCAGTTACCCACGTTAAAGGGGAGGAAAATTAACTTTTACTCCGGTATTTTGTTTGGTCCTGAACTGTTTAAATACCATATAAAGTTCATCAAAACCGATTAAGCCGTTCTCATGTTATGAGCTTGTTAACAACTATTGGGATCACCCTGTATATTATTTGTGATTATTCACGTTCTCTGCAATATTTTCACTTGCATTTACATACTTACTTCACTTGCACTTCACACTGTATGCAAATCAACATGGACATGATATGAACTTAAATGGTTTAGCCCCAATGCCAATGGAGAGAAATTTCTTAATTCGTTTACATTAAAGTTGCGTGTGAGTTCGCCCATTTATCACTTTTTAGTAGCAGTGAAAACTGTAATTTGACGTTAGACTAGGAGCAGCCCCTAGGTTCTACCACTAACTAGGTAGAATTCAATTTCATTCAATTTATTTATTAGTTTGATTCATACAATATAATGGGTATGTAGGGGGGGCTATCCCAACGTGACATGCAATTAAAACAATAGCTTTATAGCTGACGACGGTTTATTGACGACTGTCCTCGTTGATTGACAATATACGTGTGTCTTTACAAAATGTCTTCTCCTCTCACATACAATATGACATCAAAATGGGCATTCGATACAGCGGTTGCTACGAAGTCAGGCATCACTTAGCCAGAATCGGCCATACCTGACGGATGATCGACCCGATTATCAATTGCCGTATGCACCGTGATTGTATCGAACACCTTACAGAAAACTTACAATTTATTAAACATTAAGTCGAAATACAATGCTATCATAGCAGCTAATCGAATGTACATAAAGTACCGTAAATTTCATAATTACACAAGTCTTGTATTTTCGCTCGAATTTAAACTTTTAGTCACGTCTAAAGTTACTTCAACGAAAGGAACAAATCCTTCTTTTAATCATGTATACATAAAACTAATCAAACAGAAGGAATAACCTTCTTATTTTAATCATGTCTAGAATAAGAATAATCTCTTATAATCGATATCATAATCGAATCTATCCTAGTCTTAACTGACTACATATTATCACGATTTATGAACAATAACTACATAAATTTTCACAAATCACATCACTTAAAAGTAAACGGAATAATATTCAAAATTACTAAATTAGCGAGCTAATTCAAAGGGCCGTCGCATTCACTCGACACACGAAAAGGTCAAATAAGGCTTCATGTTTGCCGGACTACAAATTCCCTTATAGGGTATCCTTGATAATTGCATACCTTCGATGTCTCTAATGACGTATCGGTCGTTGTCTAGAGCTTTATAAATTTCATAGGGCCCTCGATATTTAGCAAGCAACTTTTTACATATACCAGGTGTAGTGACGATATTCCTGATCATGATATAATCTCCAACTTCATACTTGTGAGGAGGTTTATGTCTTTTATCAAAATATAGCTTGTTATACTCCTGACTCTTTGCCATGTTGTCAGCCGCTCGTTGCCTAATACAAAGTAAATGGCGCTCCTTAGCTTGCTTTTCAAGGAGATATTCTCTAACCCTATCACAAAATTCGCCCTTCTGATTAACACCAAATAACAAAACGCTCGGAGCGAACCCGGTACTGCGATTGGTCGTATTATTCAACGCATATTCGACTTTCGCCAAATGCTGATACCATTTACCGCTAGTATTCACATCCGACTCCTTCGATAACATTGGTGTCAGTATCCTGTTGATGCGCTCAACTTGTCCATTAGACTGGGGAGAATGAGTCGATATCTTTACGTGCTGAATGTTGTTAGCATTGACAAAGTCAGCAAACTCTTGCGACGTGAAACATGTTCCCCTATCAGAAACTAGTCTACTTGGCCTACTATATGCACTAAAATAAGACTCCAGACAGGAAACAGCTTCAATGGTCTTGGTGCTGTTGACCGCATATAATCTCGTAAATTTGGTGAACCCGTCGATCACAAGAAAAATGTGTCTTTTTTTTTGTACCCGTTGGTGGTAAAGGACCGAAATGGTCGACATGTATAACCTCAAACGGCAAAGAACCTTTTGGTATATTATGAAGTTCGCCCTCAGTCTTACCGGACACAGGGGAGAATTGAATGCACTTTAAACAGTTATCCACGCAGGACTTTACCTTTAGCTTCATGTCCGGAAACCAATACGTCCTTCTTAAATGTTGAAAGCATTTCTCTGCACCAAGGTGACATAACAGTTCATGATGGGTACGGATCACCCGCTCTTCCATCGACTTCGGCACGTAAAACAACGCGTTGCTATTGGCCTTGCGATAAACAAGGCCGTTAACTAGTTCATAAATTTGACTTTCACCTACTTCTAATTCGGACCCTATTTTAACTATGATTGGGTCACGCTTCTGAGCAGCGGCCAAAGCATTGAGAAAGGAATCGTCATCTTCTAATACCAAAATATTGGTACATCTACTTAGAGCGTCTACATGAGACATCCTACTTGACAATCTATGCTCGATCGTATAGCTATAACTCTGCAACTCCAAAGCCCAACGAGAGATTCTCGGATTTAGCAACTTTTTACTCAGAGTGAGAGTAAGTGATTGACAATCTGTAACAATTTTAAAATCTATGCCCCTGTGAATACTCCGGCCCTTTGTTGACATCATTCCAACTTCTTCACTATCAGCTCTGCCTAAACTCATTCTGCTCAGACTGAGAAAGTCACGACCTAAAATGATTGAATATTTCATACTTGCATTTACTACAACAAAAATACTTAAATTTATCACATCTCCATGAAAGTTTATGTCGCAATTGGCCGTTCCTATCACTTGCAGCTGGCTACCGTTGATTCCACAGAATTTATACTTCTCAGCCTCCACTGGACTGATCAATGATGATGGCACATATTGTTGCTGGACGAAACTGATCGGGCTCCCCGAATCCAGCAAGGTAAGTAGAGTTCCAGAGCACTGCATACTTCCCTGTTTATTTCCATTAAAATTGTAATGAAGTGTATGTTCAAATTCATGGTTGACGCTAGCAATCTGCGTATATTGTTGCCTTTCGGTTTGGTACGGGTAATTTGTTGTATTCGGGGTAACGTTCATCACTGGTGTTCGATGATTCGAGCAGTCACGTGCTCTATGGCCCTGTTGTCCACAATGGAAACAAGCATTTTTATCACGCTTAGGTTTCGTGCATTTGTTGCTGAGGTGACCGTACTCGTCGCAGTTAAAACACTTTATTCTCTGACGTGATGGGTTTGAATATTTATTGTACTCACCTCGATGGCTTTTCGGTTGTTCTTGCTGATAACTGGTAGATGCTTTAATTCTCTCGTATTTTCGCAGCGCTGTTTTTAATTGCTCCATACTATCTGCACTGTAAAGCAGCATTTTGTTTACATTTGCGTCCGGAATACCATCGACGATATACTGCATAAGATCACTTTCTTCAATATCTGCTAGAGCCGCTATTTCCTGCATTGAGAGTACATATTGCTGGCAGGTTTCATCACGCTGTTTTTTCCTTGATCTTAATTTGGTGTGTATGTCCGCTCTAGTTATTTTCTTTCGAAACTCAGCTATTAGGGCATCTCTCAAAGTTTCCCAGGTTGTGATGGATATCGTGCGGAGAAACATTTTCGCAGTACCTCTGAGCAATCGTTTAGCATATACTAATTGCCTTCGAGAATCCCATCCCAGTACGTGGGCAGATTCTTCAAAATTAATTATCCATTTTTCGATGGAGTAATGATTGTCACCGCTAAAACTGGGGAAAAAGTCTTCCACGTCTCTGAAGTTCATTACTGTTGGTTGACTTTGAGGCTCGTCCGCCAAGGTCAAATCTGACAATTGTTTTTTTAACCTGATTATTTCCTGTTTTTTCGCTAATTTGGCGCGCAATCTTTCTACTTCGCTGTCCAAGACGATCTCCTCGTCGACATGCTGCTCTTCTGTGATCTCACTATCATCTATTGAGCTAGGTTCGATAGACACGTGCTGCAGGATTTCATCTTCTGAAATTGTAACCAGCTTTTCTTCTAACCGTAGCTTTAAGGCAGCTTTTAATCCGGTTGACGGTAATCCAAGATCCGTCAATTTCTGCTTCAGTTCGTTTACCGTGGCCTTCTCCAGGTACGATTGCACGCGTGCTTTCACCATTTCAGTTTCCATCACATCTGAAGGAAAAGTTTTTCACTGCACAACAATAGCAATCCCGAACTGAATTTTTAGCTTTTTTCCACTTTAAAAAATTTATAGTTTTTCCTGATTACTCCGGATTCCAATCCCACTTCTGAAACTGTAGGGGGGGCTATCCCAACGTGACATGCAATTAAAACAATAGCTTTATAGCTGACGACGGTTTATTGACGACTGTCCTCGTTGATTGACAATATACGTGTGTCTTTACAAAATGTCTTCTCCTCTCACATACAATATGACATCAAAATGGGCATTCGATACAGCGGTTGCTACGAAGTCAGGCATCACTTAGCCTGCCGCAAAATTTAAAAATGCTACATTCCCTACAGGTAAGACGTGGGAGTCAAGAGAAAAGTATTCCAGCCGAAGACATACAACGAAGTATTTTTCGTCGATATGACTTGTATATACTTTGTGTTTAGTGTAGTACGTAGTAGCAATGGCAAGGTGTTAAAGGGTTCAAAGTATTCACTGAACACCTAGCCTTTTAAAGTATATTCCTCAAAATAAAAATTTTGTTTTAGCTGAAATTTATTCTTAAAATAGAATTAGTTTACTTACTTAAAAGATTCATCATAATATTACTACTTTATTTCCCCGTTCCCATACTGTACAGGTAATGATTTAATATTCCGTTAATTTCATAAGAAAAGGGAATGAGATATTCAGCTAATGTTTAATATTAATACACAACGCAGAAATAAGTTTTTGAGAAAGGATTAGAAAATATAGTTATGCCAATTCATAATACATTGCTATGCAAGGTGTTCAGATTTAAAACTAAACACGAAAGACAGTTCGCCAGGCCGTGTACAAATGTGCGATTCCACTTTTTATTGTTTTCTTTTGACCTTCAGTTCCGATCCGGATTCGTCCCAAGTGCGCTCAAAGTATTCGTTTAAACCAAAAATGACGTTAAAGTTCCGAGATCTGGATTCGACCTAGTTCACCTTAGACTAGAACTGAACTTTCTCGGATTTCAGATTCAGCTACAGATATAAGAGCTAGTTTCAATCTTTTAAAATATCAGATTCTGACGAATTTGGTAAAATATTTATAATGAACTTAACCCTTAGGCGCATGGGGTCAGAGCAATTTTAACTGTGAAAAAAATGTAGAACGCATTCTCTCTCCATCTTGTACTCGAGCCATTGCAACGTACGCAAGCTTTCGTACTATAGTGAAGTGTGACCCTATGCGCCCTCTTACGTATTTTTTTTTCGTGAAGTAAGTTTTGTTCTTGTTTTTGAATATTTTGTGGTTTACTTAAATTCCTAGAAAGAAATTGGGGTCACTGTTGACCCCATGCGCCCACTTGTATGATTTTGCTAGTGCGCCTACTTAAGGATTAAGCTTAATTAAGGATTTTCAATTTTTTTAACACAAGTAAATAATTCCGATCAACTCTAAGAGCGTTTGTTTGAACAGGATCGAATTCAGTACTTAGGCTCAAACAAAACGGAATTAATAAATATAAATAGCACAACAGTAGTAAATGAGAAAAACAGCTGATGGCTAAATGGGATTTCATATCAACTATAATAAAATGGTATAGGTTTACTGTCAATGTTATAACTTTGTTTTTGGTTTTATCGAAGTCTGTAGAGTTTATTAAACTTTTCTTTGGCACTTATTGTCTGGCTCAGACTTTCTATGAACTTATTATTGGAATAAAGTTTCCACAATTTTCTGTCAAATTGTAGAATTTTCAACATTATTTGTTAGTACAGAGAAGAAACTATCGATTTTTTTGAAAAAATATTATCCATACCGGAAAAATTGGACAAAGAAACCATTTTATTTTCCAGAGGGTTTCTACATTTATTAAATGAATTTGATAATCAGCTTTTTATGATTACATTTGCAAAAATATTTGCTTTCACTGATAAATAGTTTATTTAACATCATGCAGTGTAAAATATGGATATTTTTTACTGCAATAACAAAAAATTAATGAAACAGTGTCCATATTCGAGCTCTGAGATGTAATTTTTCAATCGTTTTTGACCGTAGGTTTGATTGATCCTCATAAAAAATAACGACTCTTACAAAATGTAGATCAACCAAATGTATTTTTATTTTTGGAGATAATAGACATCATCTGTACCCAAATGTATATTAGATTTGAAAGTTGCTAAATTCACAAAGTTTTCAATCAAATGCATTTATAATTTTATAAAGAGTTCGTATTGATAGGACTTTGAATTTTTTTAATTGAACAATGAATTAATTGTTATCTACAATTCTAATGGTTTCAGAAATTTTAAAATACATTACTCAAAGTGAGCTTCAGTCAACTTTAATAATTTCTCCTAGTATAACTACAAAAATTATTGTCAACATTAAAAAGAATAAAAACGTATTTAAGGAACTGTATGGCACAAGAAAGATTGGCGAGATTAGGTTTTATTTCAACTGAAAAACATCTCTTCAAAAATTAAAGAAGAAAAAAAAATCATTTTGCTAGGAAGTTATAGGTAGACCCTTATAAGATAAGTAGGCGTATGTGGAATTTCTTTATAAATAAATATTAAAGTAATGTATTAAATATTCAATGAATTTCATTAACCATCTTTGAATAGTAACGCACCTTCTTTTTTATTTTACTATTTCTGTCATTTAAAATTCCTTTCTCTTGAGAGATATATTTTTAGAAAAACTTTTGCCCGCAAATTATTTTAATCAAATGGCATTAATTGAAGATGTAGATTTAGACTAACGATGGTCTTTATTTTCCTGCCCACGTAACCTTGGGATTCACTAATTGCATGTCCCATCCATTGGTATCCGATACTCAAAAAAACTTTATTTCAAAATTTTATCCTGATTCAGGGAATTTAATTTAGTTATTAGTTTATATAAAAAAAAAAGCAATCCATTCGATATTATACTACTATTCGATATCAAAAATTAAATCAAAATCAATTATGGTTAAATATTTATAGTAACAATTGCTTCGAATCATATCTGCAGTATTTTAATAAATGTGAAATTGGTCCAATTTGAAATTAATAATAAGTGTGTAAATTAGTTAGGATAATTATGTTAAAGGTAGGGGCGATTAGGTCTCCCGGAACATGCTGACACCGCGACCAGAGTTGATTTGTTATGCCTTCCACTAAGATGGTTAGGTAAGATCGACTCTTTTAACGAGCTCGATTGTTGCTCTTGGGGCTAGATTGCAGATTTTATTTGGAGAGATAAGTGTTCCTCCAGTGATTAGCAGCCTTAGACCTGCAAGCGCTGGGCACTCACATGTAACACGCATCGAGATTTCATCTTCCTTTTCGCACTGCCGAATTTGCCAATCTTCTTCAAGAAGTGACTAGTTGGGATAAGTACAATATAATTTGGTTGTTGAATTTAGCACGTTTTTCAGTGAATTAATAGGATTGCGAATTGGCAGGAGAAAATTTAGTGCCGAAAAATGTAAGATTTTCGTTTTTGTTTTATATTATAATAATTTTTCTCTCAGGTTTAACACGGTCTAAAGCTAGGCAGTTAACTGCCAGTTAATTGATAAATTCTCACACAAGTCAAATCAATTATCATTGCAATTATAATGTGCGAAAAACATAGTATTAAAATTTACAGAGCAGGAATATGCGTGATTAAAATTGATAAATAGATCAGTTTTTTTTATTTTTTTATTTTTTATTTTAATAAAGTGCCATGAAAGCTCACATAACTCGACTTATTAATTCAATTCAATTCAATTAATTTTTAATGGCATCTACACAATTAAGTTTCATATTAAACTTATATCTATGCGCAGGAGATAATGAAAATACAAATAACTCAATAATAAGAAACAAAATAGTAATAGTATAATGGAAAAATAAAAAAAAAATAAAGATCAATTTAGAATGAGAAAAAATAAATAAAATTTAAAACAAAAGCGAAAAGGAAACAAATAGCTATCTATCTTGCAGGAAGCCCAACAAACCATTATTTTCTGTACACAGATTACTTTAAGTTAAACAGTGATTTAAAAAAAAAAAACCATTGTAATTAACTCAACAACAGCTGTGTTTGTTAAATTGAGTTTTCTTCAAGAGAGTATGATAAATTATTATATGGTTATACATTTACGTCTTCTCCTTTACAAATACAAACATAAATTCAATTTGCAAAGTGTTACTTGCTTTACGTGAAAGATCTGATTTGCATCCGCTTAAAATATGAAATTAATTAAAATTTATGTTCATAAGTACCTAAAACTTTACCCGAGTGTCCATTAAAACAAAAATCTTTTGAACGAACAAATTATCTGACGATCACAGATGATCAAGACATTGGGTTCAATTTCAGCTCGTCAAAACTAGCACTCCTCTACAAGTACTATATCAGACCACGAATGGAACACAATTCTCAGAACTACGCCAGGACTGGCCGTACAGCCGTAGCTTCTTTGGATACTGTTAAAAAAAGATAGCCTTCAATCTCATTGTAGATTTGGCAATGACTTGTCAGATTGATCCACTCGAATACCGTCTTAATGTTGGATGCCTTTCGCTCATTTATCGGTACATGCATGGTCAATATTCCAAAGAAATACATATCTAATCTGATCCCTTGCAGATTAATTAATGCACGCAAAACTTGCGCAATAAGCCCCGCATCTCCTTTCGGCCTTCAAAATACTTTCGCCTGTAATGTAAAATTCTGTGATACTTTCTTTTCCCGAATTGTGCGAATGTGGAACAAGCTATCATTCTGCCTTTCTTCGCCCAAGGAACATTGCTAAGACTTCAAGTGCTGGAAATTTGGATTTTTTCCTATAGGACTCCTGTATAAATCTCGATCAACATTTAAGTTCTCACATAGATCTTGTAGTTCTTAAAGCAATAACTAAAGTGTTATATTTACATTTTATGTTCTGTATGAGTCTAAACAGTATAAGTCCTATATAAAGAATTCACTACTTGAATATTAGTGCTATAGACGTGAGAATCGTAATCCTATATAAAATATTCTTATATCAGTATTGGGGATATTATGTAAATACGAGAGCACAGATCTTGGCAAATATGTTCGTATATCGATCCTCACATCAAAACTCAATCTCAAATCAACCCTTATATAAGAATACGTAGATTAAGTAATTTCAGGAAGAAATCATTCTCGCTATCAACACTCATATAAACAATCAGTATTTAGTGAACTTTAATATATGATCAAGGGATCACTTGGAAAATTCATTCTTATAGAAAAGCTCATATGAGATGCTAAAGTATCATGTTGCGGTTCGGAATTCACATCATTTAATAATTTTTGAAGTAACGTAACTCGTTTTGCGGGAGGCTGGTACAAAAGACTATCTTTTTCCAAAGCGGATGGTGTAGCCAAAAGTCACTTCTTGATGTTTTCAACTGATTTCACAATTTTAGATAGGATGATATTATAAAATGCCACTATTATTTTAAAAAGATACCAACCAAAATAGCAAATCTTGTAGACGACAGTTCAAACAAAATTCTACGAGATCTGAGAGCAAAAATTCACAAAATTTGTCATCTGCTACTGATATTCCATTCCTTAGATTTTTGATTCATTTTTTTATACTCGACTCAATTCTGATAGATCGATTTCAGAGTTTAAATTACAAATATATTGAATGCCAGTATGCACACGTTCACAGAAGTTTGTTATATGCGATTTATACTTTCAACTGTCAAGAAGACTTTAAAAGCACACCACACCGGCCGATCGAAATTCTGATCGTGATATAGGAACATAAGTGCATTATCAGTGTTGTTAAAGAATGCATTATTTCTGAGCTGCATTCTTATAAATGTTGGAATGGAATTAAATGAATTCCATTCCTCAAAAAAATATTGGTCAATGCATTCTTTTTCCTTTTAGAAAAAGAATGCATTACTTTGAATTGCATTACTCTGGAATGCATTGCATTCATTGAAGTCTGTGTGAATTCCATTCCCTTGCATTCATTTGCATTCACTTGAATTCAGTGAAATTATTACATGAAATTATTTTGTGATTAAGAATGAAAGAACTAATAAAGCACTTTTAAGTATTTTTTTGAAAGAATTTCAAATCAAATCAAAAAGTATTTATTCACATACCCCTGTTTAAGCTACGTATAACGTTGGCCATTAAGAGAGTAAGGAGCATAATTAGATTAACAGATCAGTAATTAAATATTGATAATATTATAGCAATTGAGAATAAAGAAAGGATGAAGTATTGTATAATCCTGTGTGCAATGTGAGTGGTTGGAAGCCAGCCCATACAATTTCTTATAGCTACATAAGATTAATGCTAGTATACATATGCGAGAGAGAAAACAAAATTAGTAGTAGGATTACTCCAAAAATATACATACTAAATCAATTAATGAAATGAAATAGTTTTAGAATAAAGGTATATCATATACAGGGTGTCCCACGTAACGTGTTCCCTGGGCATATTTATCGAAAATGTGCGGAGATATCGCAAAAGTCCTAATAATAAAAGTTACGTATCATTAGTCATGGTTTTTTGCTATCATACGTATGTAATTATAACTAGAGTTATTTTTTTTGCGAAAAGCATTTTTGGTGATACCGATGTATCTAAATAGCAACCTATATTTTAAAAAACTGTGCCCTTACCTTAGAAATTTAAGGGCATGAATAAATATGTTTCTAGTTCAAATAAGAAAGCACCTAGTTTTTTTTTTAAGTAACATATTGTAAGTACTTTAATCTGATATTTGTAGCCTTTATTTTTAGTTAATCAAAAACGAAAGGCGATTACGTTAAAACCGAAATTCTTTTATTTAAAAAATTTTTATTGTTAAAATTATTTAATTTTATGGAAATCAAACTTGATTGTGTCAAGATCGAATGGATATCATGTGAAAAGTAATTTAAGGAAAACGAAAATGGTTAAAAATGATTAAATTTATTTAATAACAACACGACAGCGTTTAATATCGGCACGGAAAAACAATTAAAACCACTATGGCGTAACGGACGGAAAAACTATCCAATCATCATCGTCGAGGCCTGCTACAATTCCCAAAATATTTTCGAAATCATGGTGAACTTGTTCCTTTTATTATTTAGCATTGCCAGGTAACGTAACAATTGTATGTATATATTTAAAAAAAAACCGCTGGCAGTTAACATAAGAAATTCTCTTTACACTGGCAAGATTACCTTAGCATGGTGTCAAGTCCTCGTGGGGGTAGAAGGGAATGAGAGAGCGGACACGCTCGTCAAGAGCGCGCT
The DNA here is from genome assembly GCA_963924295.1 of Dioctria rufipes. NCBI lineage: Eukaryota > Metazoa > Arthropoda > Insecta > Diptera > Asilidae > Dioctria > Dioctria rufipes. Next base: position 211,691,350 of record OZ002741.1, read on the forward strand.
TCGCACTTACGATGAACTAATATCTCCACCAGACAACAAATCCGTTAGAGCGCAAGCTAGAAGAATACAGCACAAAAGCAGGAGCGCTACTTGGCGTGAATCAAGTACCTTCCTAGACAGTCACTACAAAGTGATAGACAAGCCAGTCGTGCCAGACCTCCAAAGACAGAAAACGATAGCGGTCGCCAGATTAAGACTTGACCACTTCTTACCTGTAAAGATACACATCTTCCTCAGACAACTGACCCCCACTTGGCCCTACTGCGGAGATGTAACAATGCCTGCAGCATACGTACAACAACAGTGCAAAGAATCACAAAGCCCACTGAACGAACTTGGGACTACAAAGGCCTACAGAGCTCCTCACATACAGTGGGGTGGATACAAACTTAGTACTCGATGCACTGAGAACATACCTACGAAACGGAAACAAGGACACAGACTTTAACTACTGAAAAACGGATCTTTTGCAATATTAGCTGTAATTAAACCCTTTCATAAATTACAAGAACACTTGTTAAAAATATAAAAAAAAAAATTTTTTTGGAATATAACTGCGAACAAAAATTGTAATTTAAGCTGTAAATGAAATTTATAAAATATAAGAACATTCAAAATAGAAAATCTGCAATATAAGCTGCAAAAATCAACAAAAAAAAAACATATAATAATATAAATCACATTAGATAATAAAACACATACTAGTTCTGTAATACTAATTAAAAATAAATAACATGATGTTGTAAACATAAGAAAACATAAGACTTAAAGGTAGCATACTAGAGTAAAACAGAATAAGAGTGCAACATACACCAAAATAAAGCACAGATCCTACGTCATAATGTTAATGCTTGCACCTCATCTCTTTCTGAGAAGTTTTTTTCTAGTTTATTTTTATTTCCCATTCTCTCCTAAAAATAGCTTTAATTTTCTAGTAGTATAGTCCTATAACCCTACGTTCTTTTCATCCATCATTACATGTAATGACCTTAAAATTAAGAAAACATCATATTAACTTTTTTTGGACAATATATTCTTACTTACTACTTAAATTCCTTATTGCACTGCTATTTTCTAATTTTTTCCCTTAGAGAAACAACTAATGGAAGCTCTTATTATCATCGCACGAACTACTAGACCAAGTATAGTTGAAACAGTGCCTACATTATAAGGCCTTAAAAAAAAATAAAGGAAAAATTTATAAAGGGCCCAAAAATATTAATTTTAATTTAGTATAGTCTTAGATCTAAGACTATGTTAAAAAATTCATGCTAAATAAATAAATAAAATAGAAATAATTATAAGTTTGTACCTACTTCCTAAATTTTGAGTCCCTGGTGTTTTTTTTTTTTTTTTATCAGGGATGTTGTTAAAAGTGTATCACCATTTATTATCATTAGTTAAGTGAAGATTCATTTAACTTTTAACTTCTTAAGGTGAGCATTATTTATTATTCATTGTGAGAGAAAATCCAACCTTTAGCAGCTTCCAATAGAGTGATTCCAACAGTTCGCTTGTTAATCATTAAATGTCTCAAGGACTACAGACATATGTTCGTATATATGTATAAAGATATTTATTACCCTAACATGGGTCTGACAACTTTATCCAAAGCCTTTTTCGGATTTAATCAACATCCACAAGGATGGTAAGATATAATAGTAGTGGTATGACCTGTAAGTCCAGATTTTATTTATTAAGCTTCCCGCCGACATCCCTTTAATGGGATAAGCAAAACCACGAACATTTTTTCTACTATAAAAGGGTTAGAGTAGAAATTTTGGGTGTGTGGTCTATGTGGAAAAGGAAAAAAAAATTGAAAGTGTGCTCTGCATGTTTCCTTAAAATTCCATGTGATTTAATTTGGATTAAAACGACTGAGAGATGCATATAGAAACGGATCGTTGATTATACGTCATGCATGTAGATGTAACACTGATTTTAATATTCACACCAGAAACAAACATGTTACAATTAAAAAAAAAACATGGAAGTGACATTTATGTACAAGCAAATAAATACATAAAGTTGAAATACGACGAAGAAATAACTTTATAAAACTAACCTGTAGTTTTCAAACTCAATGTTTAACTGCACTTCTAAAAATCACGGTCCAGTGCTCAAAAATAAATTCTATGTTTTATGCATTTTAAAATTAATTCAGTTCAGTTCCATTGCAGAAACGCATACCGATATCTGTGTAAATATAAAGAATCATAACTAAAACTTGATGGATAGTGAAGAATGTTATTGTATACACTCTAAAAAACAAAAATAAGTAATATTGATGCCTCTCTTTAAAATAGCAATGCGGTATTACCATAAAAATTATGGTAACCATAGTTCCTTTTTTAAAGTAATAATAAATACTATATTACATTTAGAAAATAATCTGTCATTTTATAAAGGATTTTTACTATATGTATGTATGTCTTAACGCGGATTTATTACGATATATGTAGTACAACTTGCGTTATATACTCATAATGGAGTACTTTATTGCAATAAAATATTTAGCAATTTTTCTCCATTAAAAAGAGTAAAGTTTTTACTTTAGGATGGGAAATTTGCTTCATATTTGATGGCAGTAAATTACTCTGTTCATGTAACTTTACTATTAATTCTTTTTTATATCCCCCTTTAAAAACATAGAAAACTGATATTTCAAAGGGAGCAAAAAGTATATAATAATTATCATTGTTCCGAAATAAATGCTTTTAATAATATTAAAACAGAAGATCTTATTTACAATAATCAAATAATTTTTTGCAATTACTTTAAATATTATTTATGTTATGCCGGCCATAACATGGGAAATTTATCCATGTATGAATCCCTCATCCCTCAAGGTACCAATATTTTCCTTATCAGTTTTAAAAGATCCAACACTTACGAAAACTTCAACGAAGGATAAAAAAATATTCGAAACAAAATGCTGATGTCTGTTATTGTAATTAACACCCGTTTCTTTGAGTGATAAAATTTCTGAACAAAATTTTCAGTATTAATATTTGAACATAAAATTAAAGATGAAAACTAAGCAGTGTACGCAAGAGGGTTAAATTTATTTATAAAAAAATAATTATAAAACAGAAACTATACTCCTTTTATTTAGGCTATGTAATACAAGTTCATTATCTTAAGTAGAAAATATCGTATGCTATACTGATAATGTAATTGACGGGAATTTTCAACTCATTCAAAATTCAAATGCATACTGAAAAATTATATTCAAGCGGTGGAAATGGTAGTAAATTGAAACTCTAATTATGCTTAGGTCAGGTAACTAACATTCTTTATACTATTATACAGATTCCATATTCATAATTTCAGGATGTAATGTAAACAAAAGATAACCTAAAATTCAATAATACAGTTTTTACAGTTTTTTTTATTCTGCTTATGTTGTGGATTGTTTTCTTTTTCCCTTAATACTTACAGGGTAGTATTCATAAAAAAATATAAGAAAAGAAAACATATAATATCAATTAGGTATAAGTTATTAGTATTTTCATTGATTTGATTTCATTAATTTGATTATTCGTCCCATAATGAGATTCCTGTACGGGAATACTTAATTAATAAATAAATTTGGAAAAATTCATATTACATTTTAAATTAAACAGACAGATGGTCAAACACGCAAAAATCAAACTAATTTTAATTATTATATGCGCGGATGTTCAAACCATTTTACTATAGCAGCATTATTTCTGTGTGTTACAAGCGGAATGGCAAACTTAGTATACCCTATAGACTGCATAGGGTATAATAAATCTTCTAATTACTAATTTATTGTAGAGTGTAACTATTTAATGTTCGATTATAAAATCTTATCGAGCTACAAACATGAATACAAAGTTACTAAACTTGACTTACTTAAGATAGCACTCTATGGAGTGTTGGATGGGGCAAACTGAGCACTGAGCAAGGAGTAGACTGTAACCGTCCGGTACCTAATTCACATAGTAGTAAACCAGCCAAAAAGCAGAGGAACTACCGAAGACGCCAACATAGCCCCAATGAGGCGATTCTTTCAAATCAGGCTCTCGTTACATCTGCTTCTGTAGCTGAAGTGAGGGAGCGTTCCACAGTATCGAGTGATACTTAATCTGTGTCCTCTCTAGGAAATGGGATTGGTGCCTCTTTGAGAGCGGTACCTAAACCTTCGAGCGTTTTTGTCACCCGTTTCTCTCCAGAAGCGATGTGCGAGGACATGTTGAAGTATTTGAAGTCCAAGAATATTGCAACAGATGGTATTTCTTGTCGAAAATTAATAAATCCTCTAAACCTGGTGCATCTTTTGTTCTAATTATGTCCGCGGATGAGCAGGATTAGTTATTGGATCCCACATTTTGGCCCTGTGGCGCTTTTACTAAATTGTTCGTACCTTCTGGGTACCAACATAGAAGTACAGCTAAAATAAGCTGCGATATCTCAAAAAACTCAAGTCGCTCTCCCTTTATTATCAAAACGTAAGAGGGATTCGGACAAAAACTGCAGAAATCTTTAAATCCTCTGTTGCAAATTGTTTTGATATAGTTGCTTTCACTGAAACTTGGCTGCATCAAGGTTTTTGCGATGCTGAAATCTTTGAAAATTCTTATCAAATTTTTAGAAGAGATAAGTATACTAATTCTGAAGCTCGTGGCGGTGGCGTACTCCTCGCCTGTAAAAACCACTTAAATTGCAGCCAAGTTGAGCTCCCCAGTTTCTCCAACACTCTCGACATTGAACTAATAGTTCTTAAGATGTCTCTCTTAAAATATGGCTGATACATACTTTATTGCTATATTCCTCCAGATTCCATAAATATCGTCGATGACAAAGGTCAGAATATTTATGACTACTAATTTTAATAACTAATTTTATCCATGGTAAGATGGAACCTCTTGACGAATTACTACTTATTGATGATTTTAACCTACCGAATATACAATGGGTACTTAGTGATGATGACGATGACTATCTTCCACCTAATAACTTGACAACAAGGGAATCACTTTTCCTTGACACTATTTCACCTCTTGGTCTCAGCCAAATCAGTAATGTTAAGAATGACATGGGTAGGCAGCTAGACCTGGTATTCTCTACTGACGCGGGTAACTTATTAGTTGAACCTAGCCCAGTTATAACGTCTACTCTTGACAAATACCACCCCCTCTTCTAATTACACATTGCCATGTAACTGAAAACCTCACATATTGTGACGAAACGCAATACTTTTTCAATTTTAGAAAGGCTGACTTTTCAGAACTTTCCAGTAGACTTACATCTATTGATTTCTACACATTTCTGTCTTGCAATGGTGTTGATGAAGATGTTTCTAAGTCTTACGTAATTCTTTTCGATTTATTTTCTTCTTATATTCCCCGCGAGCGTCAGCGGTTGAATAAAACATCACCGCCATGGTTCAATAAAGAACTGAAACGTCTTAAAAATAGGAAGAATAAACTGTGGAAAAGTTATATGAGGGACAAGGACAATATAGCTCACAACAACTTCCTCACATCATATAATGAGTTCAGAGAACTTTCTTCTACACTTTATGATAAGTATGTTCAAAGGATGCGTACGAAATTATTTAGTGACTCACGCATCTTTTTAAGTTTCTTATTATGAAGGAAAAAAACGGAAAACTACCCCAATACCATGAGGTACAAGGATTCTGCTAGCGATGATTCGTCTGAAATTTGTAATATGTTTGCTTCTTTTTTTGACAATGCCTTTGCCTCGTCAAATTTTCATCCTCAAGATAGCGACTTCAGTCATACGAACGATTCCCATAACGTTTCATTGACTATCCCTGCAATTTCAGAACAGGATATACTCGATCATATTAATGGGCTTCCAAATGAGTTCACAACTGGTCCTGATGGGATCCCTCCAGCCTTTTTAAGTCATGCTGCCTCGCCCTGGTAGCTCCGCTGAGAAATATCTTCCAAAAATCGCTCTATAGTGGTTGCTTCCCGCAGCTATGGAAAAACTCCTTTATCATACCTATCCATAAAAAAGGTAGTAAAAATGAGATTTCTAACTATAGACCTATTGCAAAATTATCTTGCATGCCCAAATTATTCGAATCTATCATTAACTCTCAACTATCATCTTCCTGTAAGAATTTGCTCTCTTCTAACCAACATGGGTTTATTTCGGGCAGGTCTACAACCACTAATTTGTTGGACTTTGTCTCGGATACAATTTGCGGGTTTGCAAAAGGCTATCAGACAGATTGTATTTATACAGACTTTAGTAAGGCATTTGACAAGTTTTTTCACTCCGTGATACTATTTAAAATGGAAAATATGGGTCTCCCCCAATATTTCTAAAATGGACGGATTCTTATTTAGATAACAGAACATACCAAATCTTATTCCGCCATTCCATCTCTAGAGTATTGAAGGCTTCGTCTGGCATACCACTTGGTTCCGTTGTTCTTTATTCTGTCTATTGACGACATTGTCTCCATTGTGAGGTACTGTAAGGTCTTGATTTATGCTGACGATGTTAAGCTTTTCGCTCTGATTAAATCTGTTAACGATTCTGAACAGGTACAGGATGACCTTCAAAAATTTTACAATTGGTGCAAGAGCAATAATTTGGTAGCATCGTCAACTAGATGCCACTGGGTTTTGTTCTACATGACCAGTCTTTGTAGATTATTAATAATAAATATTACTCAAAATATGGGTTAATACCTAAGCAAATTATATACTCTAATCCGAAGATATAAATGCAGGGGGTTTCAGTCATTGTGATCCATAGGGAAGAGACGATATTAGGTACGCACCTAAAAAATCAAAATATTAAATGCATATCAACCTTTTTGGATATACAGGGTGATTAAGAAAGTATGCTATGTTTTCATAAAATATCCTGTATTTTAAAACGTGCAGGATGTACGGTTACCGGCAAACCGTTTTTTATAAAAACTTGTTATGAGCTAATAACTATTTAACAGCTATAGTTAGTACATAGAAAGGTCAAATTAAAGAGCAGAGTCTACAGTTTATAGCTTTTATAAAAAAAAAACAAAAACAAAATTATGTTCACCACCTTTTTGTAAAAGAAAAAGAGGTCAAACTAAAACAAGTTCAGTAAATCCAAAATTTCTAGCGTAGACCACCAAACCTCCTGCAAGTCAAAGAGAATATGGGACTTTTTAAGCAGTCATTGGGAAGGTCATGAAGTTCTGCATTCAATAAGCTCTTAACGGTCACCGTACACACTGTACTTTTTCAGCTAGAGGGTGTTTTGTGAAAAATTAGCATATTTTCTTAGTCACGCTGTAACCCCCCCCCCCCCCCCCCCCCAAACACAGTCTGGCTCTCCTACTCTACGGACTACTATAGCGGAAACACCCTGTATAAACACAAGGATAATTGTGAATTTTAAAACATCTAATTATATATATATTCTGACTAGACTAGGGTTATAAACTACCTGAAACTATCCCTTGGTATGTACTTTTATCAAAATGAAAATACATACCTGGACAAAGGATCAAGTTATAAACTGTGTAGTTATCTGAAAGTGCGAAGATGCTAAAAAGAAATTCTTTTCCTTGCGAAGCGAGGCTAATAAAGTAATTATGTATTTTCTTAAAACTACGTCTAGTCAGTCCACGGTTCTATATTAAATGAAGGTAGCAGTGTTATTTAATGCACTAATTAATGTTTTGTTTATTCCATGGAACATGATTTATTTATGTATTGTTCGGTTTATATTTTCCGTGAAATTCCTCGTTTAACATCACCTGTATACAAAGGGCATAGTCTTGGCTTGCATATTTATGTCCTTTTTTACGATACTTCGTTTAGATTCATATACGTATTAAAAAAATTTAAATTTATATTTATTTCATATTTCTATTCCAGGTCACCGATGGACCCACACACATGTGGAGACTCCAGGTGGAGGATTATACAGGGTGTTCCGGGAACTATGGGACAAACTAAAACAGATGAAAGTAGAGCTTATTTGGGATCGAAAACGTCATTACACATTTTTTCATTTAACGCTTTGCTTTCAAGATTTTTGCATTTTTCTTCCTTTTCGCAAAAAACCTGATTTTTTGATCATTTATTTTTTTATTTTTGTTTTTATTTATTTGAATTTTATAATTAATCACTTTTTCAAAAGTGGACACTTGGCGCATTCTAATAATAAATAAAAATTCTCCCAGAATCTATTATTTTGAAAGTAATTCGAGTTCAAATTGAAGCATATGATAGTGTTAAACGATCTTTGAATTACTTCAAAGGTGAATTACATGGAATTTTGTCATAGCAATTTTTTTGTCAGGTACCTCTAAAAACTACCTCAACTTGTATCCTTTCTAATGGTATCAACCATCCTGTGTTTAATTTCTACCTTTTCCCTAAAATTAGCCTCTTTTCATTTGAGGTCGAACTCAGTAAAATTTCACTTCTCATACATTGTGCAATTATTGCTGTACTTTTTTGAGGGATATTACTGCGTATGTTTTCCTAAGGGATTACACGTCAGGTACCTGGACACATATTCTCATTTTGGTTCATTTTCTAAGAAATGTAATGTTTTGCGTCTGATTGGGAAGTTGTTGATAAAAGAAATTGTCTGAATATCAATTATTGCTGTATTAATTTGAAGGATATGAAGAATAGGTCCGAATATTTCGCTGAGAAATTATATGCTAGGTTCCAGGTATCATGATTAGTCACTTTGGATTCTCGAAAATTTTTATTGGCTACTTTAGATTTCGTTCTGCGTCTTCTTCGGGAAAGTTCTTCATTTTCAGTTCTACTCCAGAGGAATTGACATTTAACTATCGTGTTGCTTAAGACTTAGGACAGATCTATATTGAGAAAATTAGGAAGTTTTTCATATGGATCGCTATACTTTTCGCGAATACGCTGATATGCATTCGGTTTACGGTTTTTGTAACTGTAATTCTAGAGCAGCAGTTCGAGAGTACGAAAGCAGATATCTGAACAGATGATGTCCAGATCGTAGGATGTTTGACCGAATTCACAGGAGCCTAAGCGAAAGTGGAACCTATATTTTACCGGTAGGTGCTCACAAAGAGATGCCAACAGATGAACGGTCACAACAACAAATCCTAGAACTATTAGAGAACACTCCAGGTTTAAGCATTAGAGAAATCTCTAGAAATACAGGAATTTCAAACACACAGGTAAAATGAAGAATAATGATTAAAATTCGCCTTTTAAACTTTAAATTTTCTTGAAGGTTTGGAGAGTGCTTCGTTTGAACAATCTGCACGCATTTCATTACCAACGCGTACAAGGATTGCAAGAAGGTGATTATGAACGAAGGATGATATTTTGTAGATGGATTTTGGAAAATCAATCCCGCTTGTATCATGTACTTTGGACGGATGAAGCTTGTTTCTAGCGGGATGGAGTAATTAACTATCGTAATCTACATTACTGGGCAGTAGAAAATCCGCATGTAACCAGAGCGGTGAGCCATCAACAGCGATTTAGTATCAATCTATGGGCAGGCATATTAAACGGGATGTTAATTGGACCTGTAGTCTTTCCCTCAAGATTAAATGCCGCTTCGTACCTAGACCATCTATCCAACCATCTATTTGAATTTTTGGAGGATATACCACTACAGAGGAGAAGAGAAATTATTTTCCAACATGACGGAGCTCCAGCGCACTATGGGCGGCAATAGTAAATTGGTTAGACGAAAATTTCTGTGGACGTTGGATCGGTAGAAATGGACCAGTATTATGGCCTCCACGTTCGCCTGATCTTACACCGTTGGATTTCTACCTCTGGGGATACATGAAATCAATTGTCTACGAAGAAGAAATAATGTCCATAGAACATCTTTCCTCACGAATTAATTTAGCAATTAATAAAATTAAGAGTGAATTAAATCCACGAATGATTAAGAGATCTGTGATTAGAAGATCTAGATTATGTTTAAGAGTTGGAGGTAAAACCTTTGAACAATTTATGTAAATAAAATTAACAAACTTCATAATTTAATACAAATAAAAAAATAAACAAATTAAATGCATAATATTTTCTTGGGATAGCCATTTTTTACATAATGCTACTAACTTGCCTTGTTAGTGAGATTCAGACAATTTCTTTTATCAACAACTTCCCAATCAGACGCAAAACATTACATTTCTTAGAAAATGAACCAAAATGACAATTTGTGTCCAGGTACCTGACGTGTAATCCCTTAGGAAAACATACGCAGTAATATCCCTCAAAAAAGTACAGCAATAATTGCACAATGTATGAGAAGTGAAATTTTACTGAGTTCGACCTCAAATGAAAAGAGGCTAATTTTAGGGAAAAGGTAGAAATTAAACACAGGATGGTTGATACCATTAGAAAGGATACAAGTTGAGGTAGTTTTTAGAGGTACCTGACAAAAAAATTGCTATGACAAAATTCCATGTAATTCACCTTTGAAGATCGTTTAACACTATCATATGCTACAATTTGAACTCGAATTACTTTCAAAATAATAGCTTCTGGGAGAATTTTTATTTATTATTAGAATGCGCCAAGTGTCCACTTTTGAAAAAGTGATTAATTATAAAATTCAAATAAATAAAAACAAAAATAAAAAAATAAATGATCAAAAAATCAGGTTTTTTGCGAAAAGGAAGAAAAATGCAAAAATCTTGAAAGCAAAGCGTTAAATGAAAAAATGTGTAATGACGTTTTCGATCCCAAATAAGCTCTACTTTCATCTGTTTTAGTTTGTCCCATAGTTCCCGGAACACTTGTAACACATTAGTTTATGCTTTCTTATTCATTTTCTCCATCTTCTCTTACAGGTTCATTGAAAAAACTGTATTTATTGATTTTAAGTATCTTTTATCCTTTAATTATTTCAAGGAATTCTGTTTTATTTTTTTATTATTTTGGATTATTATTGAGCGTTTAATTCATTCTGCTCTCCCTGTGGATAAATTTATAGAGATGCTCTAGTTCAAGTTCTTTAGCTATGAAATTGTTATTGTCTTTCTATGGAATTTCATGAATTGAGTGGTCAGGTTTTTTAATATGTCTACTATCACTAAAGAGATTAGCAAAAGACTTACCCTCTTGTTGCCCCTTGTCTGTTTCCACCCTTTAATTCTGGCGAGTGGACATTATATCATTTTGTATGTTGGATAGCCTTTGTAATTTGCACTATGCGGCTCCTTCTGACATTTGATACAAACTGGTTGTGGTTGGGCCCGCATCCTTTCCATCTATTGGAGGTGCAATGATGCATTCACCATGGAGATGCCCAACTTTGCACTTTACATCTGTAATATGTGGTACAATTCATGGCCATGTCGCCGACGTCCGGGCAGTTTTTATATTGAATAATGCCGCCGTTTCTCAACTGTCCCTAGATAGTCCTTCTTTGTCGCATTAGTTGGCGTACAGATATATTGGCTTTTGAGTTCGAGCCAGGTTTCAACTGAATTATATATTCTTTGCAACTATGCCCCTCCTTCTCGCCGCGATGGACGGAGGGGTGCTCCTTCTACATTTTATCATATTTAAGAGTAGCTTCAGGACCATTGTATTGACGGTTTTACCATTATTCTTATTAATACGCCTACCATTCTTCTTTTCTATTATGACAGCTACAAATTAACAAAAGGCTTTTTTTTAAGTTTGAGGTAATCTCTTATAAAAAATATAAATCATTGAGAAATCTTTCGATACTCAGGTCACGTGAATAATTCTGGCAGCTCGTATACCGGAAAGAGATATTTTCTCTTATTACTTATATACTCCATAATCAGTCGTATTTATGAAAAGGTTCATCACGTTTTTCTTCAGGAAAAACCTTAGTCGGATAAAGGAACAGATCTACCGGTGCGAGGTTTGCGTGCAGGAGTTTATTTGAGTTCATTTCTCTGATTCTGTTACGAATGAGAGGAAAATAAAGAGATCAGCACGACAGTTCGGCTTTTTGCCCGAGATTTCTCCATTTCTCCGAATTCGGAATTACAATCAAATGAGACAGCACGCATTTATCCTTCGAATATACTGCGGGATTCCTTCGTTTCTCTGGGTAAGATTTAAATAACTCATCACTTACTGATAATGCTCAAAATAAAAATAATTGATCTGTTTAGTGCCATATGATGACATGTCTATCTAGAGAGTATCTCGAGTTGATAAGTCGTGAATCATGTTCCTTTTAATGCACTGGTAATATGTTCTCGAATTTTAAGCCAAAGATTACGATTTACTTGCAAATCGTTTTCGAATAATCATGTTTGCACTGTTACTACAGATACAAGCGGAGCTATAGATTAGTTAGAAATGAACTCCATTTGAAAAAAATTGCGGAAGTTTCGTAAATACTAGTCCGGGCAACGAGAACGTTAGAATATTCAAAAAACTCATACAAATTTCAACACCTGTATATTAAAGAATGTAAAATTTCTAGACCAATATTTTGACCAATAAATAATAAAAAAAATCTTTTGTTATAAAATTGCACTCAAAGAAAACCCTTTCAGCATGGAGGGAAAGTTTAAGCGAAAACATGTGCTTTTGATACATACCTGAAAAAGCTTTTCGGGTTATAAACTTCAAGAAAGCCAGTTCAACTGAACACAAACAAGGATGTAATAAAACATTAACAGTAATAAGAACAACAGATTTATTGCCACTTAAACTTAAGGGCTCATAACTACCGAACAGCTGGAAGAACATGGAACCATTCAGTCTGCTTCAGTTCAAGCGAAGTGAATGGCGTCATGGTATCAAAATATATATATAAAAAAAAACAAAAAACAAAAAGAGAAACAAAAAAAGGGGAACGATGGAAAACTCTGTCATATAAGACAAACATTAAAACTGACTTCGAAAAAGTACTGTGAATGAGCTGGGAATATACAATAAAATGGAACCATGAAACTTCTCCCATTCAACGACGGCATTAAATTGCCATATGTTGTTGCCCAAGGCGATAACAGTTTTTCGAATTATCCCTTGCCGACTGGCAACGATATTTATTTCTATAATTTTGGACGTAATCGTAAAATTTTATATTTTGCAAACTTTTTTATTCTGATTTTCGAAGTAATTTTTGCTTTAAATTTGTCGAGGTCAATATAATTCAGATAAGATTAAAATAAAGTGGGGAGCAAGAGCCCACTAACCAAGAAACCTGTGACAGATTCTCCATAATAATAGACTATAAAAACTATAGATAGTCGAAGTTATTGAATAATTTTTCACATTTCGCTGCTAGTAAGTACAGAAAGAATGACGCACTATATGATAAAAGCAACCAAAAGTTTTCATAACCGAATCCAGAATTTATCCCACAACTATGTACGTACTTTGTTCTCCCAGATTCCGCCTACACTAACGCTTCATGTAGCTTGTTTAAGGATGTACATGCCAAGTATGTTTTAGCAAAATATGTCGTGGTATGGTGCTGCGCTACCTGAAACTCCGCATTGTAGTGAGAAAACTAGGACCGAAGAATCTTAGTTCGCAAAAGATTTCAAAGTACATCGCCATAATTACATCCAATGGGCTTTAATTTTGAAGATATGGATATAGATCCTGTCAGTATATTAAAATAACTCATCTAATTCTTGCAACCTGCACTTAGTCCTACTCCCGTCAAATCTGAGCATATTATCATGATCAAAATTGCACATAGTTTGTGAAAAAGCATAAACTTAGGTAATGACGTGTCAAAAATAAAGATTTCGGAGTTTTAAATGTAGATCTTGAAGTTGAAAAGGAAGTAACGGAGAGAAAACTAGTAAAACCGTTTTGGTTACTAACATATTTTCGTTTGAAAGTTAAAACTCAAATTGTATACATAATGGAATGATAAAGGAAATAAAGTCAATAATGTTAACCATGGCAACGGCAAAAATTTCTTGTTTTAATATATTTTGCATACGATTTGGCGTTTTTAATTCATTCCATCCCCGCCAGATGGGAATGATGTGCTTTTCGAAAGCATTCACTTGTTTTGAAAGCTCTTCGGGCTGTAGTCTCAATGCTAGGAAACTGTATGCCGCCATTTTCTGCATTAGGTATAGTTGTGTAGATTTCGTGGAATATTGTAACTTTTAAGTTAAGCTTTTAAGTTTTCTGATTTTTGCTTGAAAGGCGAGATATTTTTTTAGCAGTTCTATTTATAATATATTTGTTTATAATTGTGAGTAACTATTATTTAATTATGGGACATATTAGTAAAATTCGGTCCAATAATATTATGGAATAAAGAAGAGAAAACTGAATAGTGCTAAGTATGCAAACTTGTGTATATGAAAAGTAAATAGTCCTATAAGACCGTTACACAGAAAATCGACCAATTTTGTGTAGACTTGTGAATGGACTATCTTTGATTTTAATGAAATTTTATAGGAAGGCTGGCAATATTGAAAATAGTAATTTTTTGCTGGATCCATTTATGATCGAGATACGGTCTTTTCAAAAATGTCGCAAATTTTACTTAGTAGATGTAATTTAAAAAATTAATATCTCAGAATGCACTAATCGCAAATCCATTAAATAAACGTTAATTTTTTTGGGAAGTTCTGAGGTTTCCGAGAAAGGTAATCAAGATCATTTTTCTGAAAATTTGCTTTCAATTGATAATGGATATTTCGGCTATCTTTGAATATCTCAAAAGGTGCAGTTCCTATATATTTTTTTTTTTTTTTTTTTTTTTTTTGTATTTTAATCCCTAATGGGTTTTCGTGAAGCTGTAGAAAGGAGGAAATGGAATTTTTTGAAGTTTGTATGGAGTTATATTTTAATGATATTTATGTAATTTAGATATCAGATATCAGATATCAGATATCAGATAATATACAGTGTGTTCCGGTAAATAAGTTGGAAGTTGGAGGCTCGTCTCCCTCAATTCACTATTTCCCTCTCAAATTTAAGATATTGGATCAAACTTGAACACTGATCCCAAAGGGGACCTTTTATGCTTTACAACGATAACTAAAATGATACTATAATGTGTAGTGAAACGGTTTTTTCAATTCGATATATACTCACATACATTTTTTGATTGTTTTTGACTTTCTGGAAAACTGTTTTAAAATTTTTTTTCATAGCTGTTTAATTTTACAATATTTATTCTTGATTCTTTTTCCATTTGAGGAAACTTAATTAGAAACTTATTGCAGTGAAAGATGTTTTAGAAAATTTAATTTTTCTATTTTTCATAACTTTTTTTAAAACGAAAATTTGGAACCGGAACTACAATTTTTTGACTTCGCGTCAATTTTTTTATAAGAAAAAGTGGCGGGCATGTACCTATATCTTTTCTAATATATCGTAATCTACAATCTAATCGGTTATTTTTCTAGCGTTTATAACTTAGCGTGTCATGAAGTGTATAAACTATTCTCAAATTACAAAGAATGTCTGCCGACCCATAAAAATATCGACTTTGTACCAATGACAGCTTTTTCTTTAAATTTTGTTTTTTTTTTAAATTCCGTTTTTATATAAGAGAATCTGCTGATGAATATTTACGCGATTTAATATAAATTTCAGTCAAAAGCAACTTATTTTTTACAAATGTTTTTATTGAGCTCATTGCACGAAAATTATTATTTGTCTACAGAATAATAAAAAACTTAACTACAATCTAAGCAGTGAGTTTAAATATAGATATTGTATGTTTTTTCATTTATTTAAATCTATTGAGTACTAGGTACTACTGTTTTACTTTTATTATTCATTTTTTTATTATTTACGAAATTATATAATCAACAGTTTTTTCATACTAATTGTTTCAAATTCTACTTTAGATGTGGATATACGAGGAATAGGTGCACACCCTTATCTTTGCTTTTTTGATAGGCTTACACAAACATAATGTGTTACCCCCAGAATTTTCCAGTTATATAAACTCCGACTGTGCTAATCTTGTTTAATTACGTTCCTTGAAACATCGAAAATTTTATGCGAACAAAATTGAGCAATTAGATAGAGATATAATTGTATATATACACTAAAATTGAATTGGAAAATCTACCAGACAAAGCTCAACCTGAAAATTGTGTTGTTGGTAAATTCAAATCTAGCTCTCTAAAGTAGTTTTTTGGTTACCTAGTTAATAAATTAGTAAAACTGACAAAGTGTAACATTGCCAAAATCATATAATACATTACAACTCAGAATTCTCGGAGGAGTTTTATTTGATGACCGGCTTCAGTAAAATAAAATTTGCCAAGCAATAAGTGGTGCCAGATAAGTTACAAGGAAAAGCGTCTGGTCAGCAGCACAGAGCCCAAACATTTCATTGGCCCCTTGACTGCTCCTCACGCAAAATGTTTTATAATAAGTGTAAAATTTGAGAAAACCAACAGACAAATCTAAAGGCCGCTACACATGATCAAGCAAATCTTGCGACTTGTGCATGGCCCAGTCGTTATTGATACAAGCAAGTGTAGCGTATGGGAACTTGAGATGAGAGAGCATGAGTGAAATCCTTTAGATCTCACCATGCTTATGCAATCCTACTGCTGTGCAGATGCCAGAAATGCTTTGAAGTACAATGCACGCGAATGCAATAAGCTTTGCATATACGCAAACTGAGTTTACATAGGTCAACACACTTGTCGTAATATGGAGGACAGAGCAAAAAGGCATATTTTTGAGGATTTTTTGAGGCGAAATAAATAGCGATAATTTATCAAATCTTTTTCTACATAATAGTGGTATATTTCAAGAATATTATGTTAAATATTTATGGAAAAAAATTAATAAACAAGTGATTGGCAGGGAATCTCCGGAGGCGTCTCGAAAAAAATTGACTTGCCGTGCAGACGATTTCTCGAAGTAGGATTATCTGAAAGCAAAAATTCACACGGTATTCGTTAAAGGAGATGTTTGTCGAGGTAACGCCGGAAGTATTTTTTTTTTTATGATTTTTAAATTTCTGACATCACTTTGAAGTCAAAAATGGGATTTTCGCTGAAAAAGTCAGCCTATTTGTTATTGTAAAATTGATAATTTTCAAAAAAACAAAAAAAGCTCCCAGCGTTACCTGATGAAAAGTTTTTGAGTAATCGTGTGCACCGACTTTGAAAATAATGTTTTTCAGGAGAGCTCTTTAATTGCACAGTAGATAATGCGGAATAAAATACTATAATTCTTTTATGCTCACACTGAATCATCTATCCCAGCTACTACTCGGCAAGGCATACTATAACCGATTGGAGTAAATTTCCATGCACCGGATATGCAGGACGGCACCTGAATGTATACTTTTATAGCGGGAAAAATTTGATGCTATAAATACAATACAGGACACCGGCAGGAGGGAATGCTGGCAGCTGTGCTTCAGCTGCGCGGCAGGTACAAAGTCGGCCGGTGCAACGGATACGCTAACGCTCATAACTTCGTCAATTTTGCTCCGATTTACTTGAAATTTGGACACGATATACTTGAAATGTTATATATTCATTTTAAAAAATAAAAATAAATGAAAAAAAAAGTGGAAATACCCTACACCCCCTTAGGTACATGTAGGTACATTATTTTTAATTTTTGCTCTTTCTATTTCTATATTTTCTAACAACGTGCAATACTTTTACATTTTCTATGCTACAATAATGATTTTGCTCTCTTAAATGTATGGCTACCGCTGAATCGTCTTTATTATATTTAAAGGATGTCATATGTTCTCGAAATCTTATTTTAATCTCACGTCCTGTTTGACCTATAGTATGTACATGCATTCACACACGTCACATCAGGGGCGGATCCAGCTAGTAGCGCGGGGGGTGCGCGCCCCCCTGAAGGCCGCTGAAAAAATTGCAGTAGATCTTCTGAATTTTTCCTAACAAAATGATTCATATTTATTCTACTGCACCTTTTGTAAAAAACGTAGCATTTTCTGGAAGCATTTAATATGATACATTTACGAACGCAGTCCCTGGATAGTACCTGGCCTTCGGTCATGGTTGTTGAAGTTTATAGAGAAAACAGGAAGCGCTGATACCTGTACATGATCGTCGCTTTGCTCTGGGTGTTTGAAGCGGGACAGAGCCTATTCAAGTTAACGCGATGGAAGGGTTGTTTTAATTGAAAACAGCTGCCAAAGGGTCTTTAATAAGCCTTCCATGTAAACACGGCTTCTTAGAACATTATCTGCGTAGCGATGGCGTGACAAGACAAACATTTAAAGAAACAATTATAACTCGTAATTGGAGAAATTCAGCGAAACAATACACAACGACGAAGAAGTCATTGTGCATTGTTGTA
This sequence comes from Dioctria rufipes, assembly GCA_963924295.1. Lineage (NCBI taxonomy): Eukaryota > Metazoa > Arthropoda > Insecta > Diptera > Asilidae > Dioctria > Dioctria rufipes. The sequence continues at coordinate 211,709,595 of OZ002741.1, forward strand.
GTGAGTGTATTAAGAGACATTAATTTTTAAATATTTTTTTTTATTACTACGTAAAATGTCATAGTTTTTAGCCCAAACGTCAAATAAAAGCAAAATAAATCTTCATATTGGGAAAGTATCAATTAGTATCCTAGAGAATTTGATTGGTCGGTCTGTTTTGCTTTCAAGGATGTTGATGAATGCACATTTGAATTTAGTACAATTCTAAGTTTTGGGCATGCGTGAATACATAGGATCAATTTCAGCAGTTCCTCTATTCCTTCACTACTTTACAATGAAGTGATTGTTGACTTCCTGAATAAAACTAATATTTAGACTGTTAAATTCACTTCAAATAATCCTTTTTCACCCACTTTACATCTCCCTTGTGGATATGTGCAAGAGCCAATACAAATCCATAAAAGAGATATGTCCAAAGTCCTTAATGAGATCAACGTCTCCATAGCTGCAGGTCCTGATAGTTTCAAGCCCCCGTTAAATAAAATCTGTGCTTCGTTCTTGGCTAAAGCTCTGTGCGAAAACTATTATACTTGTCTTATTCGACAGGAAAACTTCCAATTGCTTGGAAACTACCTCACGTTCAGCCTATTCCCCAGAACGGAAAGGGTAGTAATCCCTCAAATTATGGACCAATTCTAATCACTTTGATTCTTAAAAAGGTTTTTGAATCTATGATTAACTCCAACTAATCAAACCCACAACGATCGCCAATATGGCTTTTCTTTTTCTGACTTTTCTAATTGAACGTTGAAGCCGTAGTTCTCACAATTTTTGTGAGTCCAAAATCGTTGGTATTCAGCCCTTTTAGTCAAAGTTAAAGCACTTGGCCTCTCTCTCGTTCTCTTCTATTATAGATGTAAAGTATTTTATCTGGTCGCTTAATACCGATTATATTAGATAGCGTTACATCTGAATCTCAGCCAATAATGCCGGTATGCCTCTCTTCTCAATTAATATTAATGATCTGCTTTCCTTACTTTCAATTCTATCCATTATTTTTCCGATGGCAATACCCAATACCCTTAATTTCGCTTACTTCTTTGACAATCTTGCGGACTACAGAGAAAACGCCATATCTGTCAAACCAGATTGTATGATAAAATCCTTGAATAACCACCTTGGGAATATCCTCGCTTGGAGCAAACCGAATCGCATCGAATTTATTACATCTAAGCTCCGGAGTTGTCTCTTTAAAACAAGATCATAGTTTTTCCAAAGATGTAAGAAATATTTCAGCCCATCAATTCTAGCGCTTTTCTATAAGTCGTACATTGGGCCAAGAATGGAATACAATTTCCATATGTAGGCCGGTGCATGTCACAGAGCCTTAGCTTCATTGGATATTTTTCAAAGGAGAGCCTTCAGCTAATTGGCGATGTGGCAAAAACTTGTCATATGGACTCACCCGAGCACCGCCGCAATGTCGGTCTGATCCCTGATTCCTGCATGTAATACTCACACTGCAAGACGCGCACATCCTTTTACCCTTCAAAATACTTTCGGATGATTTTCCGTCCAGAACTGTGCGAACGTGGAACAGACTACCATCTTCTGTCTTTCTTCCAGAATGCCATCTGCGAAAGTATAAGGGTGACATGCATCGGCAGCTTTGCCGGTTTCCGCACGTTCCCTAATTCCTTTCTTTATCACCTTCTAGCCATGCTGTGCTTTGCATCATAGTTCATATGATATCTCCTGAGCTTGGCTTAATAATATAAAAAACAAAAGAAGCCACATTTTCTTAACTTGCCGCGGAGTTATATACGTACAAGGTATGTATTGATCCTGTTCTGTGACTGCTATTTTAAATTTTATTTTTAATTCCTGTATTTTACAAAGTTACAATTTATGATGATTCGTGAATTTGAATAAAATACGTTTCCTTAGTTTTACTAACAAAACTGGATGATTGGGAAGTTTTACACTCCCGCCATTTACAAACCAAAGCAAAATGAATAATCTAACATCCCCTTTGACTTTTCGGAGTGACGAAGAACCTTAAGTAACTTTCTTCGTTGCGAGTGGTAGCCACTTGATGATCCGTTCGAATCGTATCTTTTAAATGATAAATTTTGTGCATTTGACATTTTCGAGTGGTAGCGAGTGTCTTCAAACATTTATTCAGTTTTCAGCACATACCATTTTTAAACCATAGTTGCTAATTGAGAAAGTGGTATACTAAATGGTCTAAATAGTCTAGTGTGTTGACCTATGTAAATGAGTTCACATAGTAGTAGATTCAGTACCTCGTTAAAATCCTCTGAAGATGGTCGAATAAGACCGAAACAATTGTTAGACAAACAAATTTTTTTTTTTTGTGAAACTTAAGTAAATAAATAAATTAGCTGCTCAAACTCAGTTTGCGTTTTATAAAAATGTTTCACAAACCAATGTCTTTAAACAGCTTAAAATATTTTGCATATACATACATATGTACGTATAGTGATTTGTTTTGAGAACAGAAATCGTGAGCGTTTGTTTTTTCGTGGTAACCCCCCTTAATAATATGTACCGTGATAATTTGGAGCAAATATGTCATTCTATAATGGTATATGTTCCTGAAATCAAACACATATTCATTTCTAATTCTAGTTTTTACTGGAGCTTGATTGGAAATTTTTCTTAAACAGATGCATTTTTTTTATTGTAGTTTTATAAGGAATTTTTGAAGGAAATTTTGACCACTAGCACCACCAATATTCAAACGCGGAAAAACCTCTCTCAGTAACAGCGAGCTTTTCGTGACATTGCAGACTTAGAGCGTGAACGTAAAGAATGTGTTGTGTACTCAGCGGTATGAAATTTCAAAAACAAAACAAAAACAAAAATGTTTTTTTTTAACAGCTGTGAATAGGGCCAGAAAGTGAGCAGAAAACATGCAATCATCATTATGAATGTGTTGCGTGAATCATGCTTGAACTAAACCAAGAGAAAAAATCATTCCTGTAACATGTATGGTTGTGGTGTCACGTGATGCGGCAACGGCGCTTGTCGTCAAGGTTGATCACTTTGTGTGATTGTAGTATTGGAAGACGCCCTAAAAACATCCAGCACCAATCCCAATAAAGTCCGCCAATAAAACGCCAGATAAATGTATATGCCTGCCAAAAAAGAGCAGAAAAAGCGCTCTTAGGACAATGCAAGAGAGAAGTGCATCGGAAGTGCGTCAATATAACGACCTTTGCTGGAAATGCGATTCCCAATAATGTGCCATAAAAATTTGTTAAAAAACATAAATATGCAACAAATTCGGCTTTTTATTTCATTCAATTAATTTTTCCAAGTCATTTTCAGTCATTTCAGCACATTTTTCTTAGTTTGGTCAATCTAGACAGCACTGGCCAACTTTGACAACATTTTTTTTAAATGCCTATATTTTTTCCACTTTTCACCCAATCAATCTGCAATGTTCAGCAAAAGTGTTCATTTTTCACAGACATTTCCAAGGATGTTATTTGATTGATTAAATTCGGAAGTTAAAAGTCAAAAGGATGTCCAACCCTGACGAAATTCCCCTAATATCTTGAATTCGGTTCAGTCACTAAAGATTAGATTAGAAATAGCAAAGTCCTTACCTAGATATCCTAGCATAGCTTTTTAAAGCATACCCAAGTCAGTTTTCTGGCGACCAAATAGATGCGCTGCTAAATGGATAATCACAAAAAATATGTAATTTTCATTGAGCGCTCGATAGATTTATCGATTCGATATTAACATAAGGAACTGTTTTACTTAGAACTTAATGAATTACAAGTATATAAAGGCAAATACAATTCAGGTACAGTATTCGGTGTATAATTAGTGTTCGTACGACAAACACTTCTAATATGGATAGTGAACACTGTGAGAAAAATCAGTGGAATTTATAGAAGCAAAACAGGCTAAAACGTACTTTTTTAATTACTGGCGTTTGCTTAAATTTAAAAAGTTTGGTTATTATGACTGATTTAAGAGATATTGTAAAGCCTTTATTATTGAATATATGGTATTGTAAAGGGTTCTCAAATAAGAGGTGTTATTTTGATATTCAAAGAAAAATGCCATTTTTTGAGATAAATGATCGGATCTTTATTTCATTATAAAGAGGAAGGTATGCCGTTAATAATGGAAGATAACATCAGCCAAATGACCACCACGACCACGCCTACGGGTCCATATCCTTTTCATGAAATTTTCCATTACCAAATCGCAAAGTGGCTGCCCTATGTCCTTGACAGCCTTACGAATTCCATCTTTGAGGTCTTGAATCGACGCTGGGTTGTTGGCGTAGACCTTCTCTTTCACGTGGCCCCAAAGGAAGAAGTCGCAAGGTGTTAAGTCACAAGATCTCGGTGGCCCATTGTGATCAGCTCTTTGAGAGATAACACGGTCCGGAAACTTTTCCCGTAAAAGATCAATGGTTTCGCTGCTTGTATGGCACGTAGCGCCGTCTTGTTGAAAGTAAACGTTGTCCAGATCAATACCATCCAATTTCGGCCATAAAAAATCATTAATCATCTGTCGATAGCGCAACCCATTCACCATAACTATTGCTCCAGCCTCATTTTCGAAAAAGTAAGGTCCAATGACCCGGCGGGACCATAAATCGCACCAAACAGTCACATGTTGAAGATAGAGAGGCTTTTCAACAATAACTCTTGGGTTTTCCGAGCCCCAGATGGGATAATTTTGCTTGTTGACGAAGCCATCGAGGTGGAAATTGGCCTCATCACTCAAGATGAGTTTTCGATGGAATTCAGGATCATTTTCATGCATTTCAAGGACCCAATCAGCAAAGACTCGACGTTTTTGATGATCGGCCGACTTGAGTTCTTGTGTTAACTGAACTTTATAAGCCTTAAGACCCAAATCTTTATGCAAAATACGGTGTAATGACGTTTGTGGAATGCCTAATTCCAAAGAACGACAAGGGTTTTCTTCAACACTTTCGGCTACAGCAGCAATATTCTCGGCTGTTCTTGAGCGACGTGCACGGGTTTTATTCTTCAGATCACTAACTTGTCGCGACAGCTCGAATTTTTCTACCAATTTCTGTATTGCGGTCCAACAAGGTGCTTCACGACGACCCAAAAATGCTCGAGTTTTACGAACCGTCTCTGCCACATTTTCACCATTTTTATAGTGAATTTTAATAATTTCAATGCGTTGTTGAATCGTGTATCGTTCCATTTTTATTAATGGCTTACAAAACACTTTATTTCTGGCCTCGACGGAAATAAAGAATATTGCTTCGGGTCTCGACTGAAGTTAAGATATTCACTAAAATAGACTTTAAGCTGGGTTTTGACTGACTTAAAGAATATTATCTCGAGTCTCAACTGAGATAATCTTTTACTTACAAAACACCTCGACGAAAGTAAAGAGTCTTGCATCGGGTCTCGACTGAAAATAAGATATTTACTAACATTAACTTTAAGCCGGGTTTCGACTGACTTAAAGAATATTATCTCGGGTCTCGGCTGAGATAATCTTTTACTGACTAAACACTTAGTTCTGCTCTCGACAGAAGTAAAGAGTCTTGCTTCGGGTCTCGACTAAAGTTAAGATTCTTACTAATATTCACTTTAAGCCGGGCGTCAACTGACTTAAAGAATACTATCTCGGGTCGCGACTGAGAAAGAATCTTGCTTTAGGTCTCCACTCAGTAACATACACTTTACGCTGGGTTTTGACTGACTTAAAGAATATTATTATTAAATATTGCTTATTAAATATCATAATTTAGCTTTATTCTATATTTATTCTACATATACAAATATTTATATCACTTTCTTGTATTGCAACTTTCTGCCAATAAGTGAGTTTCTCAGTGTGATTGAAATCTCTGACCCAATAATTTATCTAATCATATCTTGATACAACTATTTGGAATTTTTGCAGAATAAGTGTACCAGTTTTAGAGAAGTTAAAAGGAAATAAACAGTATTTGTTTTTGATTAGAGAGTTGACCACTGCTCTTGGTCCAAATTTACCAGTCCATCTTTTTCAGTTTCATTTAATTCAAATTTGCATGTACGTTCAACCTACGGACGATTTATTTCTTAGTGATTTTTCCTAGTATTCTATATTTTATTAACAAATGAAATACTTTATTTAATTGACGGCTAAAATAAATATATTTATTGTGGGTATCGACTGGATTATTTAGATAACAATTAAATTAAAGGTTCTTATTGTCGGTATCGACTGCAATAAGAATATTACTAACAAAACACTTTATTGCAGGTCTCGACTGTAATAAAGATTCTTATTGCGAGTACCGACTGTAATAAGAAATTTACTAACACAAATTTCGATTTCGACTGTAACAAAGATTCTTATTACGGTTCTCGACTGTATTAAGAAAATTACTAACAAACCATTATATTGCATGTTTCGACTGTATTAAAAATTCTTATTGCGGGTATCGACTGTAATATGAAGTTAACTAACACGAAACACTTTATTGCGGGTCTCGACTATAATAAAGATTGTTATTACTGTTGTCGACTGTAGCAAGAAAATTACTAACGCTAAACACTTTATTGCGAGTATCGACTGTAATAAAGAGTCTTTTTGCGGGTCTCAACTGTACTGTGACAATTACTAACACTTAGTTGCGGGTGTTGACTGCAATAAATAGTATCCTAATCCCAAACCTCAATCAAATAAAACGTCAGGTAAATCAGCTGCGTACAAGTCAATTGCAACAACATTTTAATTAATTTTAAACTGTTTACATATATCTAGTAAATAATAATATTTACTGAAACTTAAAATTAGTATGAGATCAAAGTGTAGACTTGGTGAACAAACGTAATCACTAACTTTAAGCCAGTGGCATCATTTTCACCACATTCATACATTTATTGTGTGTTCTCTGACCACGGGCAGAACACATATTTTAACCAAATATATAAGCTATGTACCTTCGCAACTATAACACCGAAAACAAATATAAAGTAAATGTTTGTGGCAAAGAAAACTTTAAATCTGATTTTCAAAATTTCCAAAATAGTATACCTCGTACTCGTACACATCTAAGTATTTTTCGAATTGTGTCAAACTAAGCCTCTGGGCCAAACGAAATGCGTTAAATTATGCTTGCTCTACCAACATATTATGCAATAATAATAAAATTAACACTTTTAGTCACAAAATTCATAAAATTAATTCGCCACTAAATAGAGTGTTTTCATACTTATATATTCAAGGGGAAACTAATAAGAGAAAATTCTGGGAAGCTGCCTTGAACGTTATCCTCATTTGTATGCAAATACTCATTCACAAGAATCCATCCGAAGATATTTGGTCACTTCGCAGAGTTATCTTTATTATTCTTTGCTGTGTCCTTACAGTTTTATTGCTTTAAGTTGTTTTTCATCCCAATCTATTACTATAATGTGTAGAATAGGGCATTTAATTATACAAACAGTTTTTTTTTTATTTTTGTCCCAAGGATCTATTATTTGTGCTTGAACGCTTCATTTTTATCTTATTTCCTATATAATTGCGTAAAGAACAATCTATGCAAGGTATATAATCAGCCTCAAGTGTGGTTTTCTAAAGTATCAGTTTGTTCAAAATCGGGGACATGTTGAGATGTGTAATTATGTAATTATCGTTTAATGCTCATTAAACCGTATCACGTTAAGGGTTCATAATTAATTGCGATATAATTACGTCGTCCATTATAACAAGCTGGGTGGGCAATGGACATTCCTAGCTGTTACCAATTAGTGGGGGGTTTTAATGTGATAAAACATTTTGCCTTAATATATTATTTCAATTGTACTTTACTGAAGATTAAATGTTTTGGAAGTAATGAGAATTAGGCGCGGTCTTAGGTAAAATATGTGATATCTTATTTCAACGAATGGATTGCTCTTATGTGTCTGTATTAACTCTGCTCTAAGGAGTCCACTAAGCTAAGAAAGAAAGAAAGGAAATTTTCAAATACAAATGGAGATGTAACATAACTTTACATGTATGTTTAACTAGCTTAGCTTAATTCATATTTGAAGTCCATAACTTAAATGAAACGGACACAGCTATTTTGGTGAAAATTTAAAAATAAAAGTTAAAATAATTCTCCTTGGGGAGATATAAAAAAAATACTCACTTCGAATCGGGACTACTTTATTCAATAACTGGAATAAAAGTTGACAATTCTTAAAATCTACCTTAATTAATTTCAAACTGGAAGAAATTTACCTGCTTAGTTATTTGACAAGAATTTCCAACAAAGTAAAAGCTGAATAATTAAAAAATGTTTCCCCGTTAAATCTAAATTTAATGGAATCAAATAAATTCCAACACGTATCCGGCTTAGTTATTTGCTGGTCATCAACATGATTTATGAAAAATCGTCTATTCGACATAACCGCGTTTGCAATTTATTTGATTTTACAATGTTTTTAGAATTTTTGCTATGGACCTATGTTAACTCCTTTCCCTGTAAAGGTCCGAATCGTGTGGGCTTCAGAAATTTAAGTTGATAGGCAGCTGATTGGGAATAGACAATAGAGCTATACTTCTTACCATATTTGGTCATAAAACATGCTTTTGTTGTTTTTCTTAAGTTTGTTAACAAGAAAAATGAGAGATACAACGATGACAGAAATTGTTCCAATATCTGTTATAGCTGTGACCTGGTCATTAGCAAACAGTTTTTGTAGTTTCCTGACATTGCACAGATATAAGTTCTGTAAGGACTAATGGAACATTTTGAATGTACTGTTATTGATTTTTATTGTTTTGCTGCGGATTTGGATCCATTTAAAAATTATTTTAAGTGGATATATGAGGTCAGCTTGGCTGTACATTGTGGCGTATATGGCAGGCAGCCACCAAGCCATACTGATGAGTAATACGGTTCCTGCTATTACGAAACGCCCGGTTTTGCATAGAAATTTTTTTTTTTAAAGATTTTTTATTTGCAAGAGTTTTTTTCCACTCAATGACACTCTGTACTCAGAATGTAAACATTTCTTTATTTCTTGCACTTTTTCTTGCACAAATGCTGCAAAGATGGTTTAAAAAGCTCATAATCGAAAGACAATTGCCTACTCTCTGGCATTTATCGAACTTTTTCCCAGGATATGCTTAGAAAAAAGTGAAAAAAATGCGGGAACAGATTGCGAAGCTTTTGTGTTTTTTAAATCCAGTATGAAAAATTGATGTTGATGTAGTTAAATAAAAGAAAAAATCGAGCTAAAACGAACTAAAATTCCCAAATTTTAACTTTAGTTGTGCTATAATTTCTAAACGGAAAAGAATAGGAGCAATCATTGGAAAGATACAACAATTTTCTATCTGACAAGTGTCAACATAGGGAGTAACGTTCAGAAGTTACAGGGTGATCTATCAAAGTATACTCAAATATCTTTCGATTTAAGATTATATGTACTTATTCTAAATGGACAAGACGAAATTTTATTATGAGTAACAAGAATCCATTCAATACGCTTTTTCCTTTAGCTACATCCATAC